>JAJIYU010005410.1:0-22377 GCA_030144865.1 Tinospora cordifolia
GAGAGTGATCCAGACTCTAGAGGATATGCTCCGTGCATGCGTTCTTGATTTTGGTGGTAGCTGGGAGGATCATTTAGCATTATGTGAGTTTGCTTATAATAACAACTACCACGCGAGTATCGACATGGCACCATTCGAGGCATTATATGGTTGACCTTGTCGATCGCCAGCTTGTTGGGCCGAGGTTGGTGACAGCAGTTTTGGACCCTACTTTTGTAGTGGAGCAGACCAAGAAAATCCAACAGATCCGTTAGAATATAAATGCAGCTCAGGATCGACATAAGAGTTATGTGGATAATCGAAGAAAGATCCTTGAGTTTGATGTTGGTGATCATGTACTACTTTGGATTTCTCCTCAGAAGGGGCATACTCGTTTTAGTGTTTCATGGAAACTCACTCCGAGATACATTGGACCTTTCGAGATCCTCGAGAGGATAGGTTCTATGGCTTACCGATTGGCATTGCTGCCTCAGCTAGCGGGATTACATAATGTATTTCATGTGTCGATGTTGAGGAAGTACTACCCTGATGCCTCTCATGTGATTGATTGGAGATATGTTGAGTTGCTAGAGGATTGTTCATATGATGAGACTCCGGCAGCTATCATTGATCGGACTGTGAAGAAACTGCGCAACAAAGAAATATCAATGGTACGTGTACGTTGGCAGTTTCACGATGTTGAGCAGGACACATGGGAGCGAGAGGACTGCATGGCCAGTCATTTCCCTGAGATTATGAGAGTCGCTTCTTGGTCTTTTATTATTGTAGTAAATTTCGAGGACAAAATTTGTTCTCAGGAGGGGAGATTGTAACGACCTGTATTTTTGGACATTCAATCGATGTGTTCGATATGTATTTTTCTGTATAAATTGATGAATTATAAATGAGAAATACATGATTATACAGAAATACAAAATTTTTTGGCAATGGTATTAATTAATGTGTGCATTAAATGGTAATACATGACTTTTGGTGAAAGTATTAAGTAATAGGTGTATTACTTGAGAAATTAGAATAAATAAATAATGATAATAATGAAGATAATAAAAAAGTAAATAAATAAATAAAATCAAATTAGAATATGATGATGATACAATACAAATATATATGTTGATGTAAATATATATATATATATATATATATACATACATATAGATGCTTGGTTGGAAGAAATAAAATAAAATAAATAAATAAAAGAAAATAAGAGATAAAGCAAATAATAAAATGAAATCAAAATCACTATTAGTTATTGGAGTTAAAAAAATGAATAAAATAAATTTATGTAATAAATTTAGTATTGCATTTACATATGTATACATATATGCATTAATATGCAAGAATATATATAGAGAGGAGTGTATTTAAATTAAATGGAAAAGTATATATATATATGTGTGTGTGTGTGTGCTTAGTTGGAAAATGAAATTATATATATAAATATATATTGCTTGATAAT
The DNA here is from genome assembly GCA_030144865.1 of Tinospora cordifolia. Lineage (NCBI taxonomy): Eukaryota > Viridiplantae > Streptophyta > Magnoliopsida > Ranunculales > Menispermaceae > Tinospora > Tinospora cordifolia. The sequence continues at coordinate 1,457 of JAJIYU010005410.1, forward strand.
TGAGGTGATAGATAAATCAAAATAATTAATGAAATTATAATAAAGAGATAAGAATGATGATTTAGATGGATAAAAAAACTAAATGAATAAATAAATATTAATAAATTAGACCATTATCTAATGACTCATGGGATAAGAGATGATGAAGTTATGTTAAGCATTAAATGTTGTGGTGACTCACCCCCAAGACCTCACACACACCGCGGTCGGCACTTTACAGACTGCGGTCACCCCTGTGACCTAGGGTTTAGGGTTTAGGTTTTAGGGTTCAAGTGAACCATTTTTTACCTCTTTTCAATTCTGAATTATTATATAAATTGTGAATTTCAGTTTTATAGTATAGTTTCAATAAATGCATTAGTTTAATGTGCGACCCCAAAATTAGGATATATTTTTTGTAGGAATGAAACTATACAATATATATATCATTGTGTTCAAATTTACGAGTAGAATGCAAATATATTTATTATTTGTACCCTCATGGATCATAGAAAATTATATGGTAGTTGGAAGTTGAGACATAGGGGTTACACTCATTAATACTGAAATTTTAGTCAGTGGGTACTGAAATGTCCAGAATGGAACTCTGAACTCAATGACACTGAAATTAAGATTTTGGAGGTCAATTGATATATTAAATTCGCATTTATGCGATTTGAGGATCAATTCATAATATAGAGAAAAATGTATATAGCGTAAAAAAATAATGATAAATAATAGAAAAAATGTTATATAATATTATATGACATTATGAAATACATATTAGGAAAAAATATAACATAAGAAATAATATTTATGTACTGAATCGCCAAATTTATGAAAGTGGCTGGTTATTGTATACCAAAGGTGGGACACATGTCGACAATACATATTTGTAGTATTTTGAGTCAATATAAAGGCTTAATTAACCTTGTTAACCACGTTGACCTTATCGATTTAATAAGTTGGCGAGGGTTAGGTTTAGATAGAGTTAACTATAGTTGACCAAGTCAATCCTTTGATTGACTAAAGACCATAAAGTTAGAATTTGAGCCAAGTTTTATGTGGATATTAAGAAACTAAGTTGATTACGCAGGATCAAACATCAGCGGGATGCGAACAGTTATTAGAGGAGCACTGGGAGCTAAGCATCCTTGTGAGTAGTGTTTTCTAATTTATCAAATAACTTGTTATTCTAACATAAATGAAATGTTCTTACATATTGAAATGCATTTGCAATCTTTAAATGTGATTTAAATGAAAATGTGCACCAAACATCGAGGTCCGGGTGCGGGTTAGGGTATTGAATGTGGTAGAGCATTGAGGACAAGTGGCTATCGCATCCGGGGGTGCGGTCGGGCCAGGTCTATCAATTGAGCCTCCCTTAGATTATTTAGTGACCACCTAGCACAGAGTGCCCTGAGGGGGGTTCTGTGGGCCCAGATTAGGGTCGTCACCTATACACCTAATCGTCAGGTTTCTCCCGCTTGAGTAGATTCATGTTTTCAAAATGGAAGGTGCACAACTGCATAGTGAATTTAGCATTCATTAACTGTTGCATTCACTCGCATTATTATTATTGTGCATTCATACATGACATTGCTTTCCTAGAATTCTTGTTCTAAGTTATAGATTAGGTTATATTACTCAATGAGCCGCTGTGGACAAAATTGACTCACTACTTTAACATTTCAGGTTCTTCTGTGGATAAGGGAAAAAAGGTGGTCATTGCGTGAAGCGCATCTCGTTTAGTTCGGTAGGTTTTCTCACGTGGTTTACTATTTTGAGAGTTAATATAATGTATAGGAAGTGAGAAAAATTTTGTAGACATTTTGACTTAGGCATTCTGCTACTACTACATTTAGGACAGTGTATATATAATTAACTTTTGTATATAAAAAATTTATACTGTACTTATTTGTTCTAGTTGTTTTCGCGTTTATTAAGATTACTTTGATAGTGTTATATATGGTGTTGTGAAGAGGCTTAATAGTGTTTTGGGCAAGCTCAGTTTGAAAATGGGTTTGCCAGAACACTGTGCCGGTCTGTTCGTCCTTCTCCCTAGGGAAGGGGTCTTGACATTATTATTATCATTATTATTATTGTTGTTGTTGTTGTTGTTATTGCTATTATTATTTTGGCTTGATCAAGATCAAGATCAATTTTCTCTTGATTTTCTTTATTTTGGTTTACTTTTCGAGCGATGTGCCACCAAAATTTTATTTTTATTTTTATTTTTTTCTTTTCTTTTTGTTCGGTGTGCCACATTTTTTTAATTTTAATTTTATTATTTTTTTAAAATCAATCCATATATATATATATATTTCGGGCGGCGTGCCCATACTTTGTTTTGTTTTATTATTTTTTTGGTTACTATATTTTACTAATATAAACCATATCTATACACATATTTAATTGCTAATTTTTTTTCAACCTATATCTATAATTTAAACTTGCTAACACTTCTATATTTTTATTTTGAGATTTTTTTTATTTTCAGTATCTGAATTTTTTATTATTTATATTATCTGATTTTTCTTAAAATTCTTCAATCTCCAATTTATATTTCTCTTCTATTTCGATTGTACACTTAAATTGTAAATTTTATATATTTTGTTTCTATTTTCTTTGTGATATATTACATCCAAATCAACTAGCTAATTAGATAATTTATTTAAATAACTGATTAATAATATTTCTCACTTTTACTTTTGTAACCCATAAATATATAACTTGCTAATCATGTTTTATTAATTAATTTGACTAATAAATTCTTCATTTCTATTTTCTTTAATATATATATATATATATATTCAATTAAGCTACACAATAAATTATGCCTAAGTTTTCACATAATATATTTTAATATATGAATTACACTTACTGATTATTTGATGTATTAAATAATCTTTTAATTTTCTTGCATTCAATAATATCGTTTAATTTATTAAATAAAATTACTGATTATTTAATTTTCTTGCATTCAATAATATCGTTTAATTTATTAAATTAAAATTACTGATTATTTAATGTACTAAATAATCTTACTAATCTTTCTCTAATAAATTTAATAAACCTTATAAACCTTGAAAAAAGATTTCTTATTTTCTATCTTATATTTTTACACTATTATTTTTTTTTTCAATTAGGCTACACATTAAAATTATGCCTAGATTTTGTATTAAATATATTTTTTTATAAATGAAAGTAGTTCCTTAAATTTTTTTTACTTATTTTTATTTTTCCCAGAGACCTAATTCTACTAATTTGACATTTTTATTTAAATATCAAATTAAAGTTTTATTTGCCTATTTTATTTTATACCTATTGCTATATATTTTTTTTCAACTTTCTATTTCTTGTGTGACTATATAAATTAACCAACTTTCTTGAAATTAGTATATACTAAGTTTTTTTAATAATGTTTCTTATTTTTATTTTTCTTATATATTTTTATACATCAATATTTCAGATATTTTATATTATTATATTTTTTTTTATTTTTGGGTAACTTTTCTATATCGAAAGATGTATGATTTTTGCACTAAAATTCTTATTTTATTATATCTCTATAACATATTATTTTTTATTTGCCAACTCATAATTTGTAACAAAATTTTTTTAAAAATCTTTGAAATTAATTCACTTAATTTATTTTATTTAATTTCATTAAACTTATTTATTTTTAATTATTTAAAAAAATTCTGGGGTATTACATTTCAGTTCCCAATCGTGCTCTTCTGTTTTGGTCACCATACACAATTCTACCACCAATTTCATGCGCACCAATTGCTTGGACAGTACATTTTGTATATGTTGGATGAGCAAACACAGCTTAATATACCAAGCCTATACATAGGATATGTCCATAAACATATATCAAGTTCAATATAACGAATTATAAGGAGATTTTGATATATATATATATATATATATATATATATATATATATAATTCAGATATTAGAAAATAAAATAAAATACAAATGCTCTAATAAATTATTAATTATTAGTAAATGAGTATTTATTAATAAATACTTATTTATTAGTAAATTCAATACAGATATGGGTTGCAAGTTTATATTAATGATTTCAACGTAATAGATTATAGCAAATAAGTAGAAAATAGAGATGTGGAGAAATATAGAAATATATGTATAAAGATACTTTCAACTAGACTAGAAGTACGGATCTATGGAATTTTATATATTAATACATATATATAAGGGGATTTTCATCAGGCAACCAAAACATATATGAATAGAAGGTGATTGTGTCGGGTAGCCAAAACAAATATATATATGTATATAAGTGATCTGTGTCGGGCAACGATTACACATACAAAAATTTTGGCAAGGAAAGTCAATATATATAACAGTCCTGTGTTAAGATTTCTAAGGACTTAGCGCGCACGGAAAGAGAAATAGAAAGTGCATCCGTGCACATAAGAGAAAGTTGTTATCCATGTACGCACGAGAAGAAAAATGGAAAGTTTCTTGTGCTCAGTATCATAAACTTGCCAATTCTCAACCCCTGAAACCTTATATAAACCCCCCTAATGCTCTCATTCTTTCTTGTCCTAAAGCAAAAACATAATTGTTCCTTTTGATTGTCTCCAACCCTCTTCTTGGCAATCTCCTCAGTTCTTGAGTAATCCTTAACTATTCTTGAATGTTCTTTAGTGTTTGAAAGTCTTAGAGTAACAGAGTTCTATCAGATTTCAGAGGTTTACAACTGTTTTGCAAACTAAGGTGAAAGTGACTTCTCAAACCTTTATTTTACTTGTTTAGTTTAATATCATGTTCATGCATGTTTAGTTTCAGTTTAGAATGCATGTTGAGGTTTGAAGAACATGATTTAAATTTTAGATTTGCATTTATGTCACGCTAGCTGATCATGAAATCATGTTCTGCTTAGATTATGCATGTTTAGGTTTATTTTAAAGTATGATGCATACTTTGTGTTTATTTTCATGGTTTGAATGCTTATGTATTAAACATGCTGAATTTATTTAATTAATTTATGTTTCATGAGTATATCTTATTTATGATTTATGAATATGAGACTTAATGAAAGATGTTAAAATTAAGAACTACGTACTGTCACAATGAACATGAGGGTTACTATGGGTGTTCTTTATATGTAATTAATTTACAATGGTGATGTCCCAAAATACTTGGAATATGGGTTAGGCCCCAAATCCAATGAAACTTGGCATAAGGAATGCCTTTTTACTCAAACGAGGTATTTTGATAAAGAACATCAAGGGCCTTAAACCTTTTTCAATTAAATTTACAACTGTAAACAAAATATTATTTGAAGTGCCTAATAAATCACAAGTGCTTGAATTTGAATGTGTTGTTAATCTAAATTAGTAATTTGATTTTTTGAAAAAGATTCACTAGGCTATATGCTCGTTTTCCTCTTTCACCTTTTAAGGAAATTAAATGATGATGTATGCTAAAGACTTAGATTGCTAGTTTTTAGAAAGTTTTCATTTTAATTACAATTTAAGGACATGTTGCCCAAGTTTAAAATATTATGTTGTAATAGTTTCATTTTAAGATTATTTACGTACTCCACTTTATTAAATTAATAAAGATTATAAATTTCTTATATCTTTTGTATTATTGCCTTATTTGATTTGATTCCTAAATTTGAGTTAAGTACTCTTCAATTATATTAAGACATAAGATAATTGAAATAGAATGTTAAGTTGTGTACTTGTAAAGTAACATCGACCCGACCCACATTGTAGTTAAGTTGTAACACCCCAACCCCCGAGACTTTCAATTGGACTTAACCACAAGGCAGGCCGGGCCAATGTTACTTTACAAGTACACAACTTGATTTTTCACTTCGTTTATCCCAAGCTTTATTTATTTAAGTAAGACATATTAAGACAATTGCTCAAGAGATAAAAGAAAACTTTCTAATTCTTTATTTAGTTTAGTAAATGAGAGTACATAACTCTAATTTAAATCAAAAGAAATTATTACAGCGAAATTAATTCAAACATGGGCAATATGCCCTTACATTGTAAATAAAATAGAAACTTTCTAAAAACTAGCATTCTAAGAATTTGGAATGCATCATTATGTGTTTAATTTTCTGAAAAGATCAAAGAGGAAGGGTGAGCACATAACTTAATTTAGATTACCAACACATTCAAATTCAAGCACTTGTAAATCATTAGGCGTTTCTGTAATAACCCAAAATTTTGTCAAATAATTAAAGATAAATAAGTTTAAGGAAATTAAATGAAATAAGTTAAGTGAAAATAATTTTGAAGATTTTAAGACATCTTTGGGTGCAAGTTGTGGGTAGGCAAATGAAAAATAATATATATTAGAAATATAATATAAAATAGGTAAATAAGACCTTAATTTAGTAGAATTAATTAAATAAAAATTTTAATTTAGTAGAATTAATTATGAAATTTAAAGAGTTGCTTCCATTTCTTAAAAAAAAATAGAAATAAAGTATACACACACACACACACACACATATATATAGGTTAAGGTGTGTATGAATAATATGTGTGTTAGCATAATGAATGTTAATACTACATATTGTAGGAATATGTATATAGAAAAATTTACATAATTGAATTAAAATGTAGTATGCGTGTATTTATTTAAAATAAATAAAATATTATATAAATATCAATTTATAATTATATGAATAATTATCTGAAAATAAAATATGAAATAAATAAAAATATATGAAAATAAAAAATGTAGATTATTTAATTATTGACATTAAAAATATCAAAGAAATAGAAATATATCTATCGGGACCCCTTCCCTAGGCAGAAGGACGAACCGGCCGGCACAACGTTTTGACAAACCCATTCCCAAACTGAGCTTGCCTAAAACACTGTTAAGCCTCTTCACCGCACCATATATATAATACTATCAGAGTAATCTTATTAAATGCGGAAACAACTAGAACAAATAAGTACAGTAGAAATTTTTTTTTCTTTTTTTTATACAAAAGTTAATTATATATGCACTCTCTTAAACGTAGCAGTAGCGGAATACCTAAGTCAAAATGTCTACAATATTTTTCTCACTTCCTATACATTATACTAACTCCCAAAACAGTAAACCACGTGAGGAAACCTACCGAAGTAAACGAGGTGCGCTTCACGCAATGACCACCTTCTTCCCCTTATCCACAGAAGAAGAACCTGAAATCTTAGAGTAGTGAGCCAATTTTGTCCATAGAGGCTCAGTGAGTAATGTAACCTAATATATAACTTAGAACAAATATTCTAGAAAAGCAATGTATGAATGCACAATAATAATAATGCGAATGAACGCAACAGCTAATGAATGCTAAATCCACTATGCAATTGTGCACCTTCCATTTTGGAAATAGTTTTAATGCATAAAACACATAAATCCACTCGAGCGGGAGAAACCCGACGGTTAGGTGTATAGGTGATGACCCTAATCTGGGCCTATAGAACCCCCCTTAGGGCACTCTGTGCTATGTGGTCACTAAATAATCTAGGGGAGCCTCAATTGATAGACCTGGCTCGACCGCACCCCCGGATGCGACAACCACTCGTCCTTAATGCTCTACCACATTCAATACCCTAACCCACACCTAGACCTTGATATTCGGTGCACATTTTCATTTAAATCACATTTAAATATTGTAAATGCATTTCAATATGTAAGAACATTTCATTTATGATAGAATAACAAGTTAAGTGACAAATTAGAAAACGCTACTCACAAGGATGCTCAGCTCCCGGTGCTCCTCTAGTAACCGGTTGCATCCCGCTGATGTTTGATCCTGCGTGATCAACTTACTTTCTTAATATCTACATAAAACTTGGCTCACATATCTAAACCTAACCCTCGTCGACCTATCAAATCAATAAGGTCAACGTCGTTAACAAGGTCAATTAAGCCTTTAATGTTGACTCAAAATACTAAAATATACATTGTCGACATGTGTCCCACCTTTGGTACACAATAACCAGCTACTTTTATAAATTTGGCAGGTCAATACATAAATATTATTTCCTATGTTATATATTTCCCTAATAAGTATTTTATAATGTTATACAATATTATGTAACATTTTTTTTTTATTATTTATCATTAATTTTACCGTATATACAATTTTTTTAATGAATATTTATCATAAATGTGGAGCAAACCCTTTATCTTGTTATTTATTTATTCTTTCATTATCTCCAACCAACAAATAACACTTTTATCTTTATTCAATATTTTTTATTTTTCTATTAACACATCATCATCATTATCTAATTATCCATCCAACATCATCTTAGATTTTCTTGTTGCTATTTATTTATTTATTTTTTTCTAATTATCCATCCAACTCACCTTCAATATCTTTATCCATATTATTTATTATTTCTTGTTTTTTTTTTCTTATACAACCAAGCACACACACATATAAATAATAATCAACATATATATACTTTTCCATTTAATTTAAATACACCCCTCTCTATATATATTCTTGCATATTAATACATATATGTATACATATGTTAATGCAATACTTAATTTATTACATAAATTTATTTTATTCAATTTTTTTAACTCCAATAAATAATAATAATAATTATTTATTTATTCTAATTTCTCAAGTAATACACTTATTACTTAATACTTTCACCAAAAATCATGTATTACTATTTAATGCATATATTGATTAATATCATTGCCAAAAAATTTTGTATTTCTGTATAATCATGTATTTCTCATTTATACTTCATTAATTTATACAGAAAAGTACATATCGAACTCGTCGACTAAATGTCCAAAAATACGGGTCGATACAATCTCCCCTCCTTAGAACAAATTTCGTCCTCGAAATTTACTACAACAATAAAAATCAAGTTGCGACTTTCATAATCTCAGGGAAATGATTGGCCATGTAGTCCTTTCGCTCCCATGTGTCCTGCTCAACACCCTGAAACTGGCAATGTACACGTACGATCGGTATCTCCTTGTTGCGCAGTTTCTTCACAGTCTGATCAATGATAGCTATCGGAGTCTCATCATATGGACAATCCTCTCGCAACTCAACATGTCTCCAATCGGTCACGTGTGAGGGATCAGGGTAGTACTTCCTCAACATCGACACATGAAATACATTATGTATTCCCGTTAGCTGAGGCAGCAATGCCAATCGGTAAGCCACAGGACCTATCCTCTCGAGGATTTCGAAAGGTCCAATGTATCTTGGAGCGAGTGTAACACCCCGGCTTCAGGTCCGGACTCTCCGGAATAACGATCATCGGGTTACCATTTGCTAATGACCGGAATGCAACCTTTACTACCAATTTTGCTATTTTTTTATAAATAAAATTTCTCAAAATAGTGAGCCCATATTAATCAACTTATAGTTAAACTTTTCTTGTGAAAATATTCAAAATACTATTCGAGGAATGTCAAGTTCAACAAAATTTCCTACAAGTTTTATATTGTCAAAACATGAAAACACAGTCCATTGATAAATACAACATCAAAACATGAAAATATAGTTCGATTACATTTCTGGCATTATCCAAAAGAAGAACAATTGTTTTGTGCCAAAATTACATCAAAATTCATTTTAGCATAAAGTTCAAAACACAATTATAAACTCATCGCTGACCATCTCCACGGTTAGAAAGAAATTACTGTACGATAGACCTGTGAGAACCTGAAAATAAAATGATTTGGGTGAGCTCAAAAGCCCAGTGAGTCAATCCTATTCATCTCTAGCATTATACAAGATCAAACTCAAAACATACATACACTTCCGTACATTAGGCGTTTCACACATTAAATTGTTTGTTGTAACCTAAACTGGGAGAGTTAGTTAGACTCCCAATATTCCTTTGTGATCCAAGATGGAAATAAATGCATGCGATATGGCCAGAAACAAGAAATCAAGAACATGAAATCCAAAGATAAGTAACGCTCTGTAGCATATTACTTATCCCCATGCACGCCTTGCGGCCTGTACATGTGAATCACAGTCTAAGGAACAATCATGCTATGCAGCCTATTACTAAGGTAACGCTATGCAGCCTATTACCAAATCCCTAAGACAAATCAAGTGTCGAGCAAATCTAAGGAAAGGAACGCCGTGCGGCCTATTCCTTTTTATTCCTAAGATATCACAGTCAATGGTAAGGAACGCTATGCAGCTTATTCCTTATGATTCCCAAGACAATGAAATTTGCTATCGACACTAAGGGTTATGAATATTTACGACGCTATGCAGCCTGTCGTACTGGTGTGTGGACTTCTTACTTAGTCATTAATCTTAGTTTAGTGAAGCAATCATGCATTCAAGCCCAAAACATTAAATCAACAGGATATTAGAAATAAATAAATGAAATATCACATGAGCGATAAATTTTAATAGAAATCATGCATAAGGATAAATCATTCGGCACTTCAACAATTGCAACCAAAACATCCAATTCCAACAATATCAACATTCATATAATATAAAATCTATACCATCAACAATCATGTCTCAAGTGTGATTCTCGCACAATACTAAAGAGTAAACATATCCCTCTCACCTGAGTGTCTTTGGATTCCTTTCAACTTACCTATCCAGTTGGATTTTTTTTTCTTATGATGCACTTGACAGTTACTCAACCAGAACCTGAGATTTTTACCTTAATATTTTTCAGAAAATCTCACCACCTCCCCTGTTCTCCACTGTCGGTCGAACCATAATTTGAAATAGCCGTTGATGGTGTTAAAAAATTGGCATTAAGGCAGCTGACTCACGTCACTTGAGAGGCAAAAGCAAGTGGAACAAGTTGACCTTCAACTCAAATTTCACTCAACAACCTGTGACGTCCCTTCTCTGTTGGACGTTTTGCAACTCAACAAAAAACCAGGTTGTGCTTCTTTCAATCGTGCTCCAACTGAATCAGAGACCAAGAATCTCTTTCACTTCCACTGTCTTCACCAGCCAGCCGAACGCACAGCTAAAACACTATAGATTGTATCCCGTCCAATGGTCATGGACATGGTCATATGGGAATTCCTGTTGTTAATCCTGCTGCAAATCTGGCTACTTATCATGGTTTTGAAACTCAATCAAGAATGACCGTGCTACAGCTTCTCATGCTCCAATCTGACTATGAGCCAAAGAAAGGAATCAAAACCAGAATTGCATTTTGTTTCGCACTTTCTTGTTTTTCAACGGTCGGCCAACTCCCATAATTCAGAACACCATGGCTGTGCTTCTTCTATGCTCTGTCCAGCGGCATACCAACTTCCCAAAACCAGATTTTGGTTCCTTTCTTTCGATCCTGCAACGTCGCTCAACTCAGAATTTCGAATCAAAGGAATTCTTCCCCAAATTCTACTCCTTCTTGTCCCAACCAAAATTAAATTTCAGAACTTAAATTTCCAGAAATTTAATGCATCTTATGCTCTGTTTTTCTGGTTTTTAAACCCAAAATTTTGAGTTCCAAATCCAGTTTTTCAGCTTGGTGTTCTCACATTCCAACTTGCCCAAGTCCAATTCAGGTCGTAGTATTTTCCTTCTTCTTCCTTCGGTCTTCTTCTTCCTCACGTCTTCAGATTAATGCCCGAATTGAGGTTGTAGTTTTTTTTTCATCAATTTCCTCTTCAATGGCATTTTCATGCTTTTATAGAGCTAAAATCATCCGGACAGTTCTCTCCTTCACCGCCAAATCAGTTCCTTGAACCTTCTTGATTCATCTTCTTGCCGACTGAACAAGATAACCAAAATTTTCTGAGCTTCCTACTTCCATTTGATTTACGCTCCGTCGGCCAACTCTTTTTTTTCTCCAAATTTTTGGACTCCCTCTCTCTCTCTCTTTTTTTTTGGATTGTTATATCCATATTAATATGTTTGATAAATTTTTCATTTGGGCTTTTAATTAATTTTTTTAACATAAATTAATATTTCCAAAAAGATCATTTATTTATATATATATATATATATATATATATTTTAACATAGACAAGTTACATAGTTCGGGGTTGTTACAATCTACCCCCCTTCAAAAAAATTTCGTCCTCGAAATTTACATAATGTACAGGGTAGATATGTTTTATTCAACATTCTTAGCGAAAAGTTCTGGGTAGTTCCTTTGCATTTCACTTTCTAATTCCTAGATCGCTTCTTCGATTCCATGATGCTTCCACAAAACCTTGACCAATGGAATATCATTGGTCCTGAGGTTTTGTATCTTTCTATCTAGAATACGAATTGATGGTTCTTCGTAGGTTGCAACGCTTTGAAGTGCAATATCTTCCCATTGAATTACATGAGACGGGTCTGGTTCGTACTTTCGCAACATTGAAATATGAAACACATTGTGGATTGAGGAAAATCTGTTCGGTAGATCCAACTTGTATGCATAGTCACCAATTCGTCTAAGTATCTTAACGGACCGATGAATCTTGGTGCTAATTTACCCTTGACTCCAAACCTTCTGATTCCCTTCTGTGGACTTATCTTCAAGAACACCCTGTCTCCTGGTTGGAACTCTAAGGGCTTTCTCCTTCTGTCTGCATAGCTTTCTGTCTGCTCTGTGCAGTCAATAACCTCTTCTGGATCTTCTTGATCTGTAGGTTCATTTCTTCAATCATATCAGGTCTAGTGAACACATGATCCTCCAGTTCTGCCCAACAGGATAGCGATCTGCAAGGTCTACCAAAGAGCGCTTCAAATGGAGCCATTCCAATGCTCGCCTGATAGCTATGCGAACTCTGCTAAATGCAAATATTTGCTCCAATTGCCCTTAAAATCTAGTGCACACGCTCTCAACATATCTTCTAACACCTGTATGACCCTTTTAGATTGTCCATCTATTTGTGGGTGAAATGTCGTGCTCATAGTAATTCGACTCCCTAGTTCCTTTTGTAAACTCTGCCAAGATTGGGATGTAAATCTCGCATCTCGGTCTGATACAATTGTCTTTGGAATTCCATGCAGTCTCACTATTTCCTTAACATGTAGTTCACCCAACTTACTTACTGGGTCAGTAGATCATAAAGGTAAGAAGTGAGCTACCTTTGTCAATCTATCTACTATCACCCAAACGGTGTCTTCACCTTTCTGATTTCTTGGAAGACCACTCACAAAATTCATGGTAATGTCATCCCACTTGCATTCTAGTATTGGAAGTGGCTGCAATAAGGCAGATGGCTTTCTGTGCTCAGCCTTCACCTGTTGACATGTAAGTCTTCCTCAAATTCTGATACATTTTATCACCTCCCGAATGCAATGTGTACTTGGTTAAGTGTGCTTCATCCAGTATGGTGTCTTTGATCTGTCCTGTATTCGGTAAACATAGCCTGTTACCTAGCCTCAATGCACCATCCTCATCAATTCTGAAATCTGTATGTTTACCTTGTCTGATATCGTTAATTAGATTTTCCATCCACTTATCATTCTTCTGCTCCTCTCTGATCTGGTGTATAATATCAGGTTGGCTAGTTATCGCAAATAGATATGCTTGTTTTTCATCAGTGGCTATACTCAAGTCATATGTACTGATCAGTTGATACATTTGTGCCCTTTCTTCATCCTTCCAGCTAAACTTTCTACTTAGTGCATCTGCTATTATGTTAGTCTTACTAGGATGATAATGTAGCTGAAAGTCATAGTCTTTTACGAACTCTAACCATCTTCTCTGCCGTAGATTGAGTTCCTTCTGAGTATATATATATATATATATTTGAGGCTTTTATGATCTGAGTATAGGTCAAAGTTTTCTCCATAAAGATAATGCCTCCCAATCTTCAATGCAAACACGATCGCTGCAAGCTCCAGGTCGTGTTTAGGATAATTCTGCTCATGTGGCTTTAACTGTCAGGAAGCATATGCCACAAGCTTTCCTTCTTGCATCAGTACTGCACCCAAACCATTCAACGATGCATCGGTATAGAGGGTGTATCTTACTCCTTGTGTAGGAGTAATCAAGACTGGTGCTGTTGTCAATCTCCTTTTCAATTCCTGGAATGATGCCTCACACTGATCATCCCAAATGAACTTTTTTCCTTTCCTAGTCAATTTTGTCAGTGGACTAGCTATTTTAGAGAAATCCTTAAAAAATCTGCGGTAGTACCCAGCCAGTCCAAGAAAGCTTCTGATCTCAGTTACTGTTGTTGGCTATTTCTAGTTAGCTACCGCTTCAACTTTCTCTGGATCCACTGATATGCCTTCTGCCGAGACAACATGACCAAGAAATTTCACTTTCTACATCCAAAACTCACATTTGCTGAATTTGGCGTACAATTTATTTTGTCTAAGTGTTTCGAGTACCATGTGCAAGTGTCTTTCATGCTCAGCATCTGATCTGGAATAAATGAGGATATCATCCACGAAAACAACAACGAATTGATCCAGATATCGGCTAAAGACCCTATTCATTAGATCCATAAACGCCGCTGAAGCATTTGTCAGTCTGAAAGGCATCACTGTGTATTCGAAATGTCCATACCGAGTTCTGAAAGCTGTCTTCGATATGTCTGACTCACGGATCCTTAACTGATGGTACCCTGATCTTAAATCTATTTTCAAAAATCATGAGGCTCCCTCAGCTAGTCAAAGAGATCATCGATTCTTGGTAGAGGGCACTTATTCTTTATTGTAACTTGATTTAATTTCTTGTAGTCTACACATCCAATTGAGTCTTCAGCTCAACCAGTTCTACCGGTGCAAATCTTCGCCAGCAATTCATCCAATTGAGTCTTCAGCTCAACCAGTTCTACCGGTGCCATCCGATAAGGAGGAATGGCAATGGGATTTGTACCCGGATATACTTCAATTTTGAATTCTATTTGCCTGTGTGGTGGAAGGCCAGGCAATTCATCCAGAAATACATCCTCATATTCTCTCACCACTGGGATCTGTTGTATTCTTTGTGACTTCTCTACTTCATCTTCTGTCAACTGTCTTAAGTCGACCTTCTGTTGAACAGCATATAACAATGCTAATGTTGGACTTCTAGGCAGCTTCTTCATATCTCCTTCTATCTTCACAACTTCCCCGGATGGTAGCTTGATTGTAACTCTTCGTCTTTGACAATCGATCTTAGCTTGATATTGGGTTAACCAATCCATTCCCAATATCACGTCATATCCGCCAAAACGAAGTACACAAAGGTCCACTCCTATTCTTCTATCTTCGAAGGTGAGTTCACACCTACAATGTCTTCGTGAACTTACCATGCTTCCTACTGGAGTCGACACTTCTAGTGGTGTAACCAAAGGGTCTGTGACTAACTTCAATCTATCTACGACTTCTTTCGAAATGAATGATCTAGTTGCACCTAAATCAAATAATACTCGCACAATAACCCCAAATAATAAGAACGTACCTTCCACTGCTTGAGTTGGTTCTGTACTGCTGACCGCCGTATAAAGGCTTGCTTGACTTTGTTGTTGTGTCTGAGGCTTCCGCTGCGATCTTTCTGTCTGAGATCGAGTCTGATACACCGATTGAAATACTGTGCTCATTTCTTTATTGGGACAATCTCTGGCAAAATGCCCTTCTTGATTGCAAACATAGCATAACCTTTTCTTTCTAGCCTGCTCCCGTTGTTTGCTAATGTTTTTTCTGATCTGGCCTGTCTTCCCTGCAATCTCTTAGATGCTCGTACCTGTCTTTGGCTCTAAGGTACTCTTCTCCTCTCCTGACTGCCAGGTTTCCTCAACGATGGTCCTGCTATTTGGCTAGATCTGGTTCGCTTCTTACTCTTCCATGCCTGTTCTGCCTCGAGGTCTCTTTCTATAATCTGTGCCCTCTCCACAGCCTCTCTGAAATTTGTCAACTTTAAGGGTGCTATTATCTTTCTGATTTCCAGTTTCAATCCTTCAATGAACCTTTCTGTCTTTGTTTGCTCATCCTTTACCAAATCAGGAGCAAATCTTGCCAACTCTATGAATTTTCGTTCATACTCTTTCACTAACATCATCTTCTGTGCTAGTTTTGTGAACTCAGCATGCATTTTTCTTTTCTTGGCTGTTGAGAAATAAGCGTCATAGAACAGGGTCTTGAACTCTTCCCAAGTTAGCGTTGTTTCATCTATGGCAGGGTCATTCATGATCATTTTCCACCAGTGATATGTTGGCCCTTCTAACTGATGTACTGCCAAAGTGACTCGTCGCAGACCTGTCACTCCCAATGCATTCAAATGCTGGTTAATCTCTGTAAACCACCTATCAGCTGTCATTGGATCAGTCATTCCTTCAAATGTATTGGGTTTCAATTTCTGAAACTCAATCAGTAACTCCTTCTGTTCCTTATCATAACCAGCTGATTTACTTGCCGTAATCGCCTCTGATGATCTGACCTCTTGTTGAGCTTGAGGTACTGGTGAAATCTGAGGCTCTGGCGGTGGTTGTACAGGTTGCTACAACATCTGTGGTTGTACTGGCACTGGTGGCTGTGATGACTGCAAGGTTTTCACTATTTGTTCTACTACTCGAGGAGTAATTTCTGTCACTATTCTGGGAGTAACCTCAGCTATCATCTTCTGAGTATTCTTTGCAATCACCTCCGGAGTCATCACTATTCCCACTGATGCAGCTGTCATTCCTGGAGTGCCTTCTCTATGCTCAGGTTCGTGACTACTCTCCCCTTGAGCTATTCCTCGTTTTGGTCGTCCCCTTGGCATTATCTGCAAGTCAAGACCTAATTCAGTATCCAATAGTTTAATTTGATTGTAGCAAAACATCTAAGAATCGCAATCAAACCTTGGATTCCGAACTTGCAGTAATTGCCAGTTATTTTCACTACCTAGGTGTTTTCGCTTGTTTCGTGCTACTGTGACTCTAGATGCATAGTCTCTAAGTTCTCGATATGTCTTTGTGGCCTAAAAGTTGTACTTCTAAGTTGACAACATTTTGTCTGTTTCTGGGTGTAGGAGTTTAGGTAATATACTAAAAATACAACTTTTACTACATATATTGCAACCAATCATACACCAACCAAACACACAATGCATGCTAGTATAATGAAATCCCAAGCTTCCGTCCATGCTTCCAGGTTCGTGCACCCCATTCCACACTCGCCTTTCCACATAAACTTCTACTTAGAAATCTCATTACACCCATTACAATTGAAGAAATGTCTCGACTTCCACGGCTGCCACATCCTACTATTTTGATCAGGCATAATAGAACATATGCCTCCGTGGATGGATTCCCTGGCTTCACAAGACCCACTATGCTTGACTGCCCCATCTCAGCCAAACGTAGCAAGTACCTACTCTACCAGAGACACGAGCATTCACCAAACATGGTCTGTCATTCTTCGAATTCAAGATTCCTCCATACCCCCAAATCCCTATGAACCCCATCCTACATAGAAACCAGAGGTACAACATCCACCTGAACTCACGTCCTGACCAAACAAGTGTACGTTCAATCACATTATCAGTCTCTAACCTATGCCCTAATGTCTTTTAATTTAGACTCACTGTGCCTCTAAGGCATCACCCGATTAGTCCAAACTTCCTCCAAACTGTTTCCAATGAAAAACCATTTTCCAGTGAAAATCATAAAAATCATTTCTAGCCCAGCGAGCTACTATCTAATCTCTGATACCATATTTGTAACACCCCGGCCTCAGGTCCGGACTTTCTGGAATAATGATCATCGGGTTACCATTTGCTAATGACCGGAATGCAACCTTTACTACCAATTTTGCTTTTTTTTTATTGTTATATCCATATTAATATGTTTGATAAATTTTTCATTTGGGCTTTTAATTAATTTTTTTAATATAAATTAATATTTCCAAAAAGATCATTTATTTATATATGTATATTTTAACATACACAAGTTACATAGTTCGGGGTTGTTACAGCGAGTTTCCCTGAAACACCAAAATGAGTCTGTCCCTTTCGAAGAGAAATCCGAAGCAATACATGATCACCGACGTCAAAATCAAGGATCTTTTTCCAGTTATCCGCATAACTCTTCTATCGATCCTAAGTTGCCTTCATGTTCTAACGAATCTGTTGGATTTTCTCATTCTGCTCTTGTACGAAGGTAGGGCCAAAGACTGCTGTGTCACCAACTTCGGCCCAACAAACTGGTGATCGGCAAGGTCAACCATATAATGCTTCGAATGGTGTCATGTCCATACTCGCCTAGTAGCTGTTATTATAAGCAAACTCGCATAATGCTAAATGATCCTCCCAACTACCACCAAAATCAAGAACGCATGCACGGAGCATATCCTCTAGAGTCTGGATCACTCTCTCTGACTGAGCATCAGTCTGTGGATGGAAAGTTGTGCTCAAGTTTACTTTAGTCCCTAACTGTCTCTGCAAGCTCTGCCAAAAATGGGACGTAAACCGAACATCTCTATCAGACACAATGAACACTGGGACCCCATTTAATCTCACAATCTCTCGGATATATAATTGACTCAGCCTCTCAACCGAATCTCTAGTATAAATTGGGAGAAAATGAGCAGACTTAGTCAGTCTGTCAATAATAACCCAAATAGTATCGTGTCTCAACTGAGTCCGGGGTAATCCCATCACAAAATCCATAGTAATGTGCTATCATTTCCACTCAGGAATAGCCAAGGGCTATAGTAAACCATCGGGTCTCTGGTGCTCAGCCTTAATCTGCTGGCACGTGTCACATCTCTGCACAAAGACTGCAATATCTCGCTTCATCTCTGGCCACCAATAAGTACGTCGAGCATCATGATACATCTTATTGGTGCCTGGATAAATGGTATACCTCAAGCGGTGCAACTCTGCTAATACTCCCTGTCTTAGGTGAGGGTCATCTGGTACCAACAATCGTCCCCTAAACCTAAGTGCACCATCACTGTCAATCGACCACTCCACACGAGAAGTGTCGTCTGCCCACTCCCGGTATATCACATAATCAACGTCATGAGGCTGTACCTCCATGATCTCAGTAAGCAGCACCGGCTGGGCTCTCATCTATGCACTAACTCTAGTCTCGGTCGAAGTCTCGTGGATACTCATCACTGTCACATAATCAATCATCCTCCACTCTTGAGACATATGTCTAGCCACACAAGCTGTTTCGACCCGTATTCTACTCAATGCGTTAGCCACTACATTGGCTTTCCCGGGATGATACTCAATGGTAAAGTCGTAATCTTTAAGAAGCTCCATCCATCTCCTCTGCCTCATATTCAAATCTCTTTGAGAAAACAAGTACTTGAGGCTCTTGTGATTTGAGTAAAGTGTAAAACGCTCTCCATATAGATAGTGTCGCCAAATCTTGAGCACAAATACCACTGCTGCTAGCTCTAAATCATGGACGGGGTAATTTCTTTCATGTACCTTCAACTGTCGTGAGGCATAAGAAATCATTCGGTTTCCCTGCATTAACACACACTCAAGGCCTGTCCCACATGCATCTGTATAGATCACCAACTCACGGCCGGGTTCAGGTAACACAAGTACTGGTGCAGATGTCAAATGACGCTTCAGCTCAAGAAAGGCCTCTTCATACTTATCTGTCCGTATGAATGGCACATCCTTCTGGGTAAGTTTCGTCATAGGTGATCAATCCTTGAAAAATTTTGCACAAATCTGCAATAATAACCTGCCAAACCCAGAAAGCTACGGATCTCCGTCACTGTTGTAGGTCTCGGCCAACAAATAATAGTCTCAACCTTCACCAGATCAACAGAAATACCATCGGCTCCTACCACATGGCCTAAAAATCGGACCTCTGTCAACCAGAACTCGCACTTGCTATACTTAGCATATAAAAAGTGATCTCGAAGAGTCTGTAGTGCGATCCGCAAATGCTCGGCGTGTTCCTCCTTAGTCTTCGAGTTAATGAGACTGTCATCAATAAAGATAATGACAAAGGAGTCGAGATAGGGACGAAGCACTCTCTGTATCAGGTCCATGAACATCGCAGGGGCATTTGTAATGCCAAATGGCATGACTAGGAACTCATAGTGCCCATAACGATTCTGAAAGCCCGTCTTTGGTACATCTTCCTCCCTAACCCTCAGTTGATGATACCTGGATCTTAAATCTATCTTTGAGAAAACAGTGGCACCTCTGAGTTGGTCAAACAAATCATTAATGCAGGAAAGAGGGTACTTATTCTTCACTGTCACCTTGTTCAACTATCGATAGTCGATACACAAACAGAGGCTCCTATCTTTCTTTTTCACAAACAACACTAGAGCACTCCAAGGTGACACACTAGAGTGTAACACCCCGAAACTTTGTGGGCGCACCACGTCGTGAGCAAATAAATAGATAAATAAAATAAAATATCTCTTTCAGAAAAAAAATAAAATAATAATAAAAATAAAAACAATAAATAAACATAGCAAAAGTCATCATATAAAAGAAATAAGTAATGATATTATTAAACTTATTATAAAATTTTAAATTAACCAAGTGAAGGAAAACAATAGAATTAAAATAGATGTGTATACACACACACACACACACACATATATATTTATATAACTATGTTGGTAAAACCATAATAAGGTTTCATATAGATATACCTATCGAATTACAAAAAAAAAAATTGAAATTGACGACGATTAATCGAAATCTTATTCGAACAAAATGTTAGCGGTTTAGATACTTTATTTCATATATAATTATATTTATGGTGAATGAGATTTAACAGTTAAATTTTCATGGCGGATGGAAATCTCGTTGCAAAAAAAATATAAATTGAAAAAAAAAGAGAGAAGAAAAAATTTTTTTATAACTAAAATAAACGATTTATACATACGATAGAAGTCTTAAAATGAATAAGGAAATTACACTATTAACATATATCTACAAGTTTATAATATGGTGTAATATGGTTGGCAATTAACTACATATATATATTAAAGTTTTTAAATAATCTGATATTGAATCATGCTAAAGCTTTAAATAAATAAAATGATTATTATTGATTTTATGATATATATATATAT
>JAJIYU010005411.1:0-22377 GCA_030144865.1 Tinospora cordifolia
TCATAACAGTTGAAAGTTCATGAAGGAAACTACCCTATACATAACCTAGAGTTGGCAGTGGTAGTATTTGCACTCAAAATATGGCAAGCATTTCACGCTCTTTTCGGATCACAAGAGCCTCAGATATTTGTTCTCACAGAAGGATTGAACATGAAACGGAGGCGGTAGATAGAGCTATTGAAGGATTATGACATTACTATTGAGTACCACTCAGGAAAGGCTAATGTAGTGGTCGATGCTTTAAGTCAAAAAGGGGTCGAGACTGCATGCATGGCTAAAGACATGGCTCATGAGTGGATGATGATTAATTTTGCCACGATTATGAGTATCCATGAGTCATCTTTTAAGGCCAAAGTTAGTACACAGATTACAGCCCAACCAGTTCAGGTTCAGGAGATCACCAAGGGATGACCTCGTGATGTGGATTATGATATGTTCAGGGCTTGGGTAGAGGACATTTCTCGTGGAGAGTGGTTACTTGATTCACAAGGTGTACTGAGGTTCACGGGACAACTATGGGTGCCAGACAATGCTACTTGAGATGTAGTGTGCTCGAGGAGCTACACCGATCAAGATATGTTGTTCATCCGGGTGCCAATGAGATGTATCAAGATGCTAAATGCACATATTGGTGGCCTGGGATGAAACAGGTGTAATATCTCGAAAAGTTTATATGAAATTTGAATTTTTACTTAGAAAATTATATAGAATTGACGAATGAGAATTTTAGCAAGTCATAGTTTACCCAAATGAGGAATAAACATCAATTTAGTGGATTTTTGGAAGAAAATATATGAATATAATGTATATTACGGGATATCATTGCAAAAAATACAAGGATATATGTAATTTTTTATGAAAACAGGATTAGAAAGTTAATTGGAATCGAGATTTGCAAAAATCCGAAAAGAAAGCAAGAAATTCAGCTGAAAAATCAAAAAAATAAACTTAAAATACATCCTACGGTCCAAAAATGATCTACCAAAATCCAACGAATGGGACTAAACCAAAACGAACGCCAGGGTGCACTAGATCATCAAAATCCAACGACCAAAGATCTGCGTACAAAACTCAAGGATGATCGTGCGGCCAAAATGAAATTCGTTGCTCGTGAAATCAGATCCGCACACAATGATCGAAGATCATCCGACGGTCGAGATCAAAGCCGTGTAAGATAATCGAGAACTGCACTGCGCTCGAGTATCATCCGACGGTCCAAATCAAAGCCATTTTGGATAGATCGCGAATAGTGCTGCGCTCGAGGATCATCGGACGGTTTAGATCAAAGTCGCATTGATTAAATCGCGAGCTGTTGATGCGCTCGAGGAAATCCAATGACCGAGATCAAGACTCCGATTTCTGTTGATTGATCCGAGATTAATCCAATGGCCCAAATCAGACCTGTATGCGTGTCTCGAGGAAAATCATAGGAACTAGATCAAATTCGAAATTTAAAATACAAAAATTACCCAAAAAATAACGAAAAATTCGAAAAAATAATCTGAAAATTCCAAAAAAATAGGTTTCTAAATCTGAAACTTATTTCTAAAATCCAAAAAAAATTCAAAAAATACTCATTTTGCTCCAAAATTTAGAAAGTACAAAATTAAGGAGAATTGAAGTGTTATATTAAAAGAAGAACACAAAAATTTTTAATTTTCTCCCTTTGAATACCTATATAAACCCCCCTAGGCTCTCAATTTCATTCATTCCAAAAAAAAAAATAAGAGTTGAATTTTCCTCTTGTTTTCTCTAAGCCTTCTTCTTGGCACCTCTTCCCATCTTCCCTTCTTGTGTGTGTGAGAAGTTCTTCTCTCGAATTTGGGTAATTAAGTTGGGCGATCTTCATTGGCATTAGTGCGTGGGGGGAATTACTGTCAAAATTCTGGAAGAAAGCGTCACAAGGTGGAAGTGATTTCTAAAACACCCTTCTGTTCTTATTTAAATTCATGGCATGCTCATTGTTGTGTGTTTTTCACTGAATTCAAAGATTTTCAACTTCAGTTCTAGAATTTTATATCTTTATTTCAGTATTTCAGTTTTGATTCATATTTGAGAAATTATATCATTTATGCCATGTTAGTATCATGCTTAGGCTTTTAAATTAAAGTATGATGCATGTTTCGTGACTGTTTCATGAATTGACCATGAATATTTTGAGTTTTAGTTTGATTTCATATTTATTTTATGAGATCATGATATGAGAATTAATCTAAGACGATGGAGATAATAACCATGTACCATCATAGTGGTCAAGGCGATACTATGGATGTTCTTTTCATATGAGTTAGGTCATATGGTTTTCAGACCTAAGTATTTGAGTGTCGTGTACCATTGGTGGGTCACCATGTGTAATGGGTTGATGCCGCCATGTGCCACTAACGGGTTGATGCCGAGTGGGCCCTATTTACTTAGTTAAGAACATCAAGGGATTGAAGGCTCTTTTGGTCTAAGACTCGACTTGAACAAATTGTTGATTGAAACGCCTAATGATTGCAAGTGTTTGAATTATGATTGTGTTATGAGTTTGAATATGAAAGATGGTTGTTCGAAAAGGATCCACAGGGCTATGTGCGCACTCCTTCCTTTCTTTTTTTCAGGAATATGAAATCCATGGAGCAATTGAATATAGATAGTTCTTAGAAAGTTTCTACAGTATCATAATTTTTTAAAATTTTTAGGGCATGTTGCCCAAAGTTTTTATGGTTTTCTACTAAAAAGTATTTTGAAGTCTTCTGTTGTAACTATTAGTTCTTTTTGAAGAGTTTGGTACTTTCAATTTCTATTATGAATAAAATAGTTTGAATTTCTTTATCTCTTTTAATTTGCTTTGATTTTATTAAAAATTGTATTCTTGAATTTTATACAAAGGCATGAGATATTGAAAAGAAAAGAACAAGTGTGTGTCGCTTGTAATGTAGCACTGGCTCGACCCACCATTTGGTTAAGTCTATTGTCAAGAGAATGGTGGCAATGTACACTACTTAAAACATATGGGGGTTGGGGTGTTACAATAGGACAAAACAATTTTCATTCAAAGATGTGATATGTGTTAGCAGGTTAAGGTTGAGCACGAAAGACCCGATGAATCCTTACAACCCTTGTCCATACTGGACTAGAAGTGGAAACACATCAGCATGAACTTTGTTAGAGGACTACCCCGTACAACGGAGGCATGATGCTATTTGGGGAGTTGTTGATCATTTGACAAAGTCTGCCCACTTTCTTCTTATGCATAGCAAGGATTCAGTAGAGCGATTGAACCGACTTTATATTAGGGAGATTATGAGGATCTATGGAGTTCCTCCATTCATAATGTCTAACAAAGATGCTAGGTTCACATTTTAATTTTGGCAGGAATTACAAACTCAGTTGGGGATGAAGGTGAACCTTAGTACAACATTCCATCCACAGATTGATGGCCAATCTAAGTAAGTAATATAGATTTTAGAGGATATGTTGTGAACTTGCATTTTGGACTGCGGTGGTAGCTGGGAGGATCATCTAACCTCGTGCAAATTTGCTTATAATAATAGTTACTAGTCGAGCATTGCAATGGCACCATTTGAGGCATTATATGGTTGACCATGTAGATCTTTTGCCTGTTGGGCCAAGACTAGTAATAGAGCAGTCTTGGGTCTGCCTTCATACAGGAGAAAAATGAGAAGATACAAAGGATTTGACAGAATATTAAGGTCACTCAAGATCGATGAAGAGTTATGCTGATAACCGAATAAGGGTCCTTGAGTTTGATGCTGGCAACCATGTCATCCTTCGTATTTTGCTTCGAAAGGGGCAAACACGCTTCGAAATTTTTGGAAAGCTCACACTGAGATATGTTGGGCCTTTTGAGATCTTTGAGAGGATCGACCCCGTTGCTTATCGGCTAGCATTGCCACCACAACTATCGGGTGTGCATAGTGTGTTTCATGTTTCTATGTTAAGGAAATATCACCCCGACCCCTCATATATTATTGATTTGAGGTACATCAAGTTACGAGAGGACTGTACATACAATGAGATGCCTATGGCCATCATCGATCAAACTATGAGAAAGTTGTGCAACAAGGAGATACCGATGGTAAGAGTACACTAGCAGTTCCATAGTGCTGAGCAGGATACATGGGAGGGTGAAGATTTCATAATACGACATTACCCTAAGTTAATAAGTGTTGCTCTTTGACTTATATTATCTCATCATTTGTAATTTCGAGGATGAAATTGTTGTAAGGGGGTAAACCGTGATGACCCATATTTTTGAGACACAAAATTTAAGGGTTCAATATATGTATTCACATGTATTTTTCTGAATTTTTAATGAAAATATATGAATTTTTTCAATTATATCTAATTTTAACCATTTAATTAAAAAAAATTAGATTAGTTGAGAAATATAATTTTGGGAAGAGAATGCATTAATTATGGAGGAAACGTAATTTTTATTGGAAAATATGATTTTTAGAGTGATTATCTAATTTTTAGAAATGAACAATGAAATTTTCGATAATTATTGGATTTTTGAGAGAAAAATGTTAATTTTTGGGTTGAATATATAATTTTTAAAAACAAAAATGTTTAAATATTGGAATTGGTGGTATAGTTGGAATTTTGATGAATCATGATGGGTAAATGGAATGTATATATATATATATATATATATATAAATGTATAAAATACCCAAAATCATAGGAAAAGGAATGAGAAAACAAAGCCAAAAAAAAAATTCAAATTTGATGGGTTTGGCACACGGGCTTCACGGGCCCATGTAGGTCGGGCTAGCACCACAGGACAAGTGACCCATGCCTGCTAGCCAAGCGCAGGGGCCTTCTACTAGTGCATCCAGGTTTGGCTCCTGGGTCGGCCCAAGCGCCCAGCCCCCTCTTCTCCTTCGTTTTTTCCTTCAAATTTTGCAGAAAATGCAGCGAAAAACAACTTCAAACAATAAGGCACCTTACATAGCAAACCATGAGCCATGTGGATGGCTATGTGGCAATCCATTTGGTCAAGCAGGAGTGCTCCAACATCCAACAAAAACCTAGTTTTTGAGCAGATTTTTCCAATTGAGCAAGCTATCTTCACCAGCTTCTATCTCCTTCATCCCAAATTACTTTTCTTTGAAATTATACTCTTTGGAAAGTTTTCACTTCCCTCTACAATATGTGCAAACCCTTACTCAAATCGCACAACCATAAGAAAGAAAAATGGGGACCAAGGTGGGATACTCAATAGTTGGGAGCAAGAAAATGTAGAAAATAATATTGATCCAATCTTTGAACGGGTTGTTCCTAACTCATTTGAGGTTGATTTTTGAAGTAAAACTACTCATTTTAATCCTTATTATATGTACTTTAAGTTTCATGTGTTGAAAAACCAAAATTGAACCCTTGAATGTGTTTTACAAGCTGCCGAAGTGGGTTGCTTCCAACATGTGACAACAAAAGTGTTGTTGGAACCAAATTTGGGGCAATGGTAGATGCAGTTAGGAACATCTATTTGGGTTGAAACTTTGGGTGATTAATCCTTACATTTGAGGCTACAAAAAGGTACAAACCCCTTACCCTAAGCCTCTGTAGTCATGATTTTCTTTACATGCAAAGTTACCTCATAACATGAGTATTCTGGTACTTAAAAAATTTTAGAGTTTTGCTAATACTTGTCAAGTGTTTAAGGGTATGTTTGGGTATAATTTTAGCCTCAAACTGCTTGCTATTTCAAATGGGTCTTAATTAATGAATGTTATGTGATCTAAACCCTTACAAAATGTGTAAGAAAGAGCCTTAGATTAATGGTTTAATGGGGATAATTGGACACTTGAAAATCATGAAAACCATGAGCATTATAAGAATCTGTTACATAGCAAGGACTTTGGGGGATCAATTGATTGACTAAAACCCAGTATTTTGAGCTGAAATTTGGTATGGATTGAGGAAAATCTATTGTGTAGATCTAGCTCATATGCACACTCACTGATTCGTCTGAGTATCTCGAACGAACTGATGAATCTAGGGGTTAAATTCCCTTTAGCTCCAAACCGTTTGATTCCTTTTTGTGGACTGATTTTTAGGAATACTTTGTCACCCGGTTGGAACTCTAGAGGTTTTCTTCTTTTGTTAGCATAGCTCTTTTGCCTA
Source organism: Tinospora cordifolia (assembly GCA_030144865.1). Taxonomy (NCBI): domain Eukaryota; kingdom Viridiplantae; phylum Streptophyta; class Magnoliopsida; order Ranunculales; family Menispermaceae; genus Tinospora; species Tinospora cordifolia. Next base: position 6,132 of record JAJIYU010005411.1, read on the forward strand.
CTCTGAGTTGTAACCAACCTCTGCTGGATCTTCTTAATCTGTGTATTCATATCCTCAATCATCGTGGGTCCAATGAGTACATGATCCTCAAACTCTGCCCAACAAGATGGTGATCTACAGGGATGCCATAGAGTGCTTCGTATGGAGCCATACCAATGCTCGCCTGATAGTTGTTATTATAGGCGAACTCAACTAAATGTAAGTACCTACTCCAATTGCCCTTGAAGTCAAGAGCACACGCTCTCAGCATATCCTCAAGTATCTGAATGACCCTTTACGATTGCCCATCTATCTGTGGGTGAAAGGTTGTGTTCATGGTGATCCTACTGCCCAATTCGTTCTGTAAGCTTTGGTAGAACTAAAAAGTAAATTTGGCATCCCTATCTAATACTATAGTCTTAGGAACAACATGTAAGCTCACAATCTCTTTAACATATAGCTCACCCAACTTATTCACTGAATCAATAAATCTAATGGGTAAGAGATGTGCTACCTTAGTCAATCGATCTACTATGACCCATATAGTGTCTTCCCCTTTCCAACTTCTCAAAAGGCCACTGACAAAATCCATAGTAATCTTATCCCACTTCCATTTTCGTATTGGAAGTGGCTGCAATAAACCTAATGGTTTCCTGTGCTCGACTTTCACCTGTTGACAAGTGAGACACCTAGAGATATACTTAGCTATGTCTCTCTTCATACCTCTCTACCAAAAAGTTTTCTTCAGATTCTGATACATTTTATCACCCCCTGGATGCATTATGTACTTGGTCTGATGTGCCTCATCCAGTATGGTGTCTCAAATTTGTCCTGTGTTTGGTACACAGAGTCTATCTCCCAGTCTCAGTGCACCCTCAGAATCAATTCTAAGGTCTGCATGCTTGCCCTGTTTGACGCCTTCAATCAACTCTGCTAACCATCTGTCATTTTTCTGTCATCTCTGATTTTGCACATGACATCCAGCTGGCAAGTCATTACATATAAATATGCCTGATTCTCATTAGTAGTTATACCCATATCATAGTCACTAATCAGCTGATATATTTGTGCAATTTCTTCATCCCTCATGTGGGTCTTTCTAATAAGTGCATCTGCCACTATATTAGTTTTGCCCGGATGATAGTGCAATTAAAAGTCATAGTCCTTTAGGAACTCTAGCCATCTTCTCTATCGAAGATTCGGTTCCTTCTGGGTATATATATATATTTTAGGCTCTTATGATCCGAGTATAGGTCAAAGCTCTCTCCATAGAGACAGTGGTTCCAGATTTTCAAAGCAAACACGATCGCTACTAGCTCTAGATTGTGTGTAGGATAATTCTGCTCATGCAGCTTCAACTGTCATGATGCATAAGCCACTGGCTGTCTCTCTTGCATCAAAACTACACCTAACCCATGCAATGAAGCATCAGTGTATAGGGTATACCTCACTCTAGGAATAGGAGTAACTTACACAAGAGTTGTGATAAGTCTTCTCTTCAACTCCTAAAATGCCTGCTTACATTTGTCATTCTAGATAAACTTTTCTCCTTTCCTGGTTAGTTTAGTCAAGGGTTCTACCAATTTAGAGAAGTCTTTAATGAACCTATGGTAATACCCTGCCAACCCTAGAAAACTTTTGATATCTGTCACATTGGTTGGTTGTTTTCAATTGGCTACCGCTTCAACCTTCTCCAGATCTACTGATATGCCTTTAGTTGAGACAACATGGCCAAGAAACTTGACCGTCTTCATCCAAAATTTACACTTGCTGATTTTGGTATATAACTGGTTCTTCTTAAGAGTCTCCAAGACTATGCGTAAGTGTTGCTCATGCTCAGCATTAGATCAAGAATAGACCAAAAGGTCATCTACAAAGACTATAGCAAACTAATCTAGATATTGGCTAAAGACCCTATTCATTAGGTCCATGAATGTTGCAGGTGCATTTATCAGACAAAACGGCATGACTGTGTATTCAAAATGATCATACCTAGTCCTGAATGTCGTCTTCAGTGTGTTAGACTCCCGAATTTTGAGCTGATGGTACCCTGACCTCATATCTATTTTGGAGGATCATGTGGCTCCCCTTAATTGATCAAAGAGGTCATATATTCTCGGTAACAGGTACTTGTTCTTGATAGTTACCTTATTCAACTTTTGATAGTTGACACATAATCTCATGGATCCATCCTTCTTTTTCACAAATAAAATTGGAGTTCCTCATGGTGACTCACTCGATCTGATGAAACCCTTTGCCAGAAGTTCATCTAGTTGTGTCTTCAACTCAAGCAACTCTACAGGTGTCATTCTATAAGGTGAGATAGCAATAGGGTTCATGCCAGGATGCAATTCAATCTTAAATTCTATTTGCCTGTGTGGAGAGAAACCAGGCAATTCATTAAGAAATACATCCATGTATTCCCTTACTAAAGGGATCTGCTGAATATCCTTAGGCCTCTCTGCATCCTCATCTACTAGTTGTCTGAAGTCTTCCTTCGGCTACATAGAATACAATAAGGCTAATGTCATATTTCTAAGCAGCTTCTATTAATTCCCCTCAGTATTCAAAATTTTCCCTGACGGCAATCTTATGACAAATCTCCGTCACTGGCAATCTATTTGGGCATGATATTAGGTTAACCAATCCATTCCCAATATCACATCATATCCTCCAAAGTGGAGCACACAAAGATCTACCATCATCTGATGATCTCCAAATGTAAGCTCACATCTACAATATCTCCTTGAACTCATTGTGTTCCCTATTGGCATGGCTACCTCTAACGATACTGCTAATGAACTAGTCACTAATTTCAATTTGTCAACCACATCTTCAGAGACAAATGATCTAGTGGCACTTGAATCAAATAATATCAATACAGCAATGCCAAACAATAAGTAAATACCTTCCACTGCTAAGGTGGGATTCGTACTACTATCTGTAGCATACAAGCTCACTTGCCCTTTCTACTATTGTTGAGGTCGGCTTGTTTAAAATCGAATCTGAGCCCGCGGTTGAGGTGTTAATCTAGCTACTTTACTTGGATAATCTCTAGCTAAATGTCCTTCCTGATTACATGAGAAGCATAATCCCTGCCTCTTGGCCTGCTCTATTCGTTCCTTCCTAGTCCTGCCAGAACGATTACATTGAGTCTGGGACTGTCTCTGTGCCTGCGGTGCTCTGCGACCTCCTTGTCTGGCAGGCCTCTTCTATGAGGGTCCCACTGTCTGTCCATACCTAACTCTCTTCCTGTTCTTCCATGCCTGCTTAGCCTCTAGATCTCGTTCTACCATCTATGCCCTTTCAATTGTTTCTTTTAAGGTGGTTAGCTTCATCGGTGCTACTATTTTTAGAATTTCCATCCTTAGTCCCTCAGTGAACCGTTCTACCTTTGCCTGTTCGTCCTTCACCAAGTCTGATGCAAATCTTGACAGTTTTGTGAATTTCTATTCGTACTTTGTCACTGTCATCGTCTTCTATGTTAGACGAATGAACTCAGATTGCATTTTTCTTTTCTTTGCTGTTGAGAAGAAAGCATTATAAAAGAAATTCATGAATTCTTTTCATGTCATAGTTGATTCATCAATAGTAGTGTCATTCATAATCATTTCCCATCAATGGTAAACTGGCCCTACTTGTTGATGCACTGTTAAAGCTACTCTCCTTGGCCCTGTAGCTCCCATGGCATTCAAATGCTTGTTTATTTTTGTGAACCATTTATCAGCAACGAGGGGATCTGTCATATTTCTAATATAGTGGTCGTAGTTTCTGAAATTCAATCAACAATTCTTTTTGTCTTTTATCATACCCAACCATCCTGCTCTAAGTGGTCGCCTCTGAAGACCTAGCCTCCAACTAAGTCCAAGGAAGAACTGGAGTCTGAGGCTCTGGCTGTGACTGCACAAGTGGTTGTACTGGTACAGGTGGTTGAGATGATACTGAGGGTTGTAGTACTCTCAAAACTTCCTCCACTCTCTATACCAATATTGGGTTCACCTCTGCCTCTACTGGTATTGCGGCCACTGGTATATTCTCCTGTCTCTGCTCTAGCTCGTCTCTAGTCTCCTCTCAAGTTGCGTGTTTCTTAGGCCTTCCCCTCAGCATTATCTACAAGTCAAAACTCATTTCAGTACCCAATAGTTTATAATTTAATCAAACTGAAGCAAAAAATTCCAATAAATGTAATAAGCTATAATTATAATTCCACTTCAATTTGCAAGTCAACCATTTTCTCAACATATTGGATGCAGTGACTTGTATTTCTAGCCATTCGTTCCAACCCACCTAAGTTCCTCACATTTTCGTGCTAATGTGACTCTAGGTGTATGTTTCTAAGTTCTCAATTTGTTTCCGTGGTCTAAAAGTTTATGCTTCTAAGTTGGTGGGATTTCGTTTGTTTCAGGGTACAAGAGTTCGGGTAAATACTCAAAATAATTACTACATATATAACAATCAATTACACATACACGCTAGCATAATGAAACCTCAAGCTTCCATCTGTGCTTCCAGGTCTGTGCGCCCCATCCCACACTCGCCTTTCCACACAGACTTCCACTCATTAATTTTATGACACCCATTACAATGGTGCAAGTGTCTCGATCTCTAAGGCTAATGCAAGACCCACCATATGCGAACGCCCCATCCTAGTAAAATACAGTGCGTTCAAGTGTAGCCAAAAAGATCGATCACTCACCAAGCATGGTCTGTCGTTCTTCGAGTCTAAGATTCCTCTATATCCCTAAATCACTATGCACCCCATCCTACATAGAGACCAAAAATACAAGATCCTCCTGAACCGAGTCTTGACCAAACAAGTGTGCGATCATTTACATTATCAGTCTCTAGCCTATGCCCTAAAAGATTTTATTGATGGACCCACTGGCCTTTCTAGTCAACATCAAGTCTTTCCTAGACCTAGTGTCCCAACACTTGACTAACAATGTTTATCTTTCCTATGTGACACCATCGGTCTCAAGTCCTGGACCTTTCCTTATTAATGTTCAACCTTCTAGGACTTTGAGTCAGAACAGAAGTTAACCTTTAAGAACATTCTTTGGCAAAAGTAGATCTGACCAAGATTAGCCCCTCAGACACCTTTATCCCGAGAGAAAGCCAACTATCTAAGACCACTACTTTATAGCAATCACCCTTTTAGGACCTCACATCAGAGCAGAGATCTAGCCCTCGAGTGTATTTTTTCGAAGAAGAAGATCAACCAAGACCTAACCTTTAGGGACCTGTACTCAGAAAAGAGGTCAACTATTAGGGATCAATACCAATACTCAATCCCAGTTCAAGCACGTTGGTATCACTTAAATCTCCTCTACACTTCTAGCCATCTGCTAGAGTCATTCGCTATTCAAAATCGGTTCAATAAATTCTTTTCCAGTTAAAATTTCATTTCAATGAAAATTTAAATTTCGGTGATAATTCCCTTCCTTTCAGTGTGTCCACACTGAATCTTTGTTTGTCCCCCAGTATCCACAATGGGTTCAATTTCTAACTCAGTATATCCACATCGAGTTATATTTCTAACTCAAGTTATCCACACTAAGTTGTATTTTCCCAGTGAGCTACAACCATAGCTCTGATACCACTTTGTGACACCCCGGTTTCAAGTCCGAAGTTCTCAGTGCATGATCTTCAAGTCATCCTTTATAGAAACCAAGTCGCCAACTTTCCATTTCCTATTCCTCTTTCTTTCGAAAGTTTACATAATCTATATGCAATGTAGACCAACATTAATGCATGGAATGTCCATAATCTAACCATTATCAACAGTTTTCATTCATGAAAAGTTTCCAAAAATATCATAGCAATGCAACAGTGAAAGTCAGAAAACATTCTGTTAATTACTGTCAGATTCATTTATACAAAATAGACACAAGTACATTTAGATCTTGAAAGTTCCACATAATACCATACAAAATGGTCACAAATCCTATTTAAACATTACATCAAAATAAGACATGAGAAAACAACTGTAACAACCTCTAGGCAAGGCTCTGACATCAATCCCTGTGCCTGTCAATGAATACTCCTGTGAGTATCGAAAAAAAATGGGAGTGAGCTTGAAAGCCCAATAGGTCCTTCCTACATATCATCAACATTATACAAACCAAGAATCAAAACATGCATACACTTTCACACATTAGTCATTCAAACATTCATTTGTTTATCATGCACTAAAGACCGAAGGAAAATCTTCTTACAGTATTTCCTATAATCCATGAGTGACACCTTGTCCACAATCTAGTTGTACCGTCATGATTTCTCCAGGTAAGCACTCCAGGTATACCATCATGACATAGCTATCCAGGTATGTGCGCTAAACATACTAATCATGAGTTACTATGGGTATACAATCCAGCTATACCCTCAAGATTACTATCTAAAGAAGGTGATTAAGATCTCTAAGAACAACCTCAACTGTTTCCACAGCCATAGGGTGGAAATGTTCACAATATGCCCAGACTAGTGCTATATAGCACTGTATGGAGAGGTACAGTGTGTCTGCGGCTACCCATTGCATCAGTATGTGTGTTCTTAATAAAACATTAATCTTATTTAGTTTCACAAACAGTGTCATTCATACCACATCATCATTCAAATATAAGCAGATAAGTGATGAATAAAATGAATAAATCATTAAGTCGATAATATATGTTAGAAAGTGATTAACCGAACGTTGTGATCACCATCCAATAATCCAATCGCAACTAAATAACAAAACTAGCATGCAAATTATCCTAAGCTAACAATCATCATGTTTTAAATCTAAAATTCATATAATATTAATGAGCAAGGAAATCCTCCCCACGCGAGATTTATGGATTTTCCTTGCATTACTTGCCACTAGGATTTGCTTTTAGAACTTAAATATGCAAATTAAAAATATAAATAATTTCTTCGAATCTCCACAACCCCCTAAACTTCGATATTCAAAATCCATTCATCCACAACCACATCCAAATAGAACATTTATAATCACAAATAATAATTTCTAAGGATGTTCAAGTTTCAGAAATCAAACCTATTAATTATGGGTTCCCAATGCCCTAATTTATATTTCGGAGCTATCTGAATAGTTTAACATGTTCTTCACATCTCCAATAAATTTAATTAATTTTATTTTAACTAATTGTAGATCAAAATAAATAAAATGAACTATTATACCTCTCTGCTTCCAATTCTTAGTTTAAAAATCTTTCAGATAATTTATAAAAATAATCTACAACAATAAATATAAATATAATAATTAGATATCGCACATGTGAACTGCTCATAAAGAAATAAGCTTCTAAATCATAATTTTCTAATTTTTAATTTTTTAAATTTTATTAAATAATCCTATTAGTCAATTGTTCACCAAAATTCTAATTGATGTCCAAAATCTGCAACTTTGGTATTGATGGATACAGATTTTCATTCTCTACATTTCTACAGGCTCCAATTAAAACTTTATTAAGATTTAGCATCATAAAAAGCCCATCCAAAGGTTATTAAACTTTGGATATTTATTTTAGAGTCTACAGGACAAATGAATGTAAACTAACCACATTTTTTAGATCTACTTATCACCAGGAGTGTTTTGGTATAACATTTACTAAGTTCTACTCACTATAAGAAAATGCTCAATTTTTTGGTACAACTATAAAACACCGTCTACAATAAAAATGACACCCCTAGGATTATAATACATGACTTACTTAGTATTTTTGCAACTAAAATTTAAGAAAATTACTTACCTATGAGTCGAATTCATAAAAAATGTCAGATTTTTTCCTTTTCATTCGTTCCTCTATGCGTGAGCTCTCTGCTGCGTTCTAGAAATGGAGAACGTGAGAACAAAGTAAAATAAAACTGAAAGAATAAAAGAGAGAATGAAATGAGGGAGTTTCTCTCCACTGCCCCATTCACCTTATGTTGACCAACCAATCACTTTCAACTTCTCACTTTATTATCTAACTCCCATATGCACCTTATCATTTTTCTCATTCAATCAATTGCTCCCATTTAAAATTATATATACATCAACTGGACCATCCACTATATGCATTTATATTGCTCTTCAATAATCACCATTCCACTATCTCAATACAACAATGCCACTTTCAAATTCTCGGCCGCCATACTATCTCATTCCATCATTTTTTTATTTCATTATTTTCTAATTTTTTCATTTTTTTTCATTTTCTTTTATTCATTGCCACCCCACATATTAATGCAAATACATATATATATATATCACAATATTTATAATTCTACTTTAATTGATTGTATTATTATCATTATTCTTATTATTCTTATTATTTTCATGCAACCATTATTTTTTTCCAATAAATAATCTAATTTAATTAATTACACAAATATTTAAAACATTATTTATTTATTTTCTTGATTATATTATATTTTAAAATTTTGTTTTCGACGTGTATGCGTTATAAAAATTCGAGTTATTACATAATAAATCTCATCGAAACTCATAGATTAAACTAAATAAAACTAGACATAAAGTGTTCATATAATAGTACGAAAACAAGCCCATGTGGCCTAATACCAACACCTAAAAACATTAAGACAAAACTAATAAAAAGGGGACACCTACCCAGTTCGACTAATATTCATAAATAGAAATGAAGCAAATCAAATCACAATCTCCTAGTAAAGTTTGTGAATATCTAAACAACACCCAGTCGTACTGAAACTTGAAGTATCTCAAAGATCACCTGAAATGAAAATGATGGGGTGAGCTCGAGAGCCTAGTGGATCAAATACGTACATCAATAGCATTATTTAAATCAAAATTCAGTAGCCTTAGACCATGATTCAATGTTCACTTAATCTACGTAGTGATTGGGGTGTATTTAAGTAATATCAAGTGTGTAATATCATGACTTTCTTCTATATATTGCAGTAGAGAGAGGTACTACCATAGTAATTCGAATCTGTGCTGGAAACTAAAAAATAGGGGTACTACTGCTAGAGAGAGGGGTACTACTGCGGTAACCATAGGGGATTTCACGTGAACAGTGTATTACCGCGGTTTGTTACTGTGGTAGTTAGGTGATTTTTCAGAAATTGCACATTTGTGCAAGTTTCCTTCCTATCCCCTCATTCACCACCATTCATTACACCGATACAAGACTTAACACAAGCATTGTATCAAATAAAACATATTATACCTCGATTGCAAATGCTCCCTCCTTTGTTTCCCTCAAAATAGTGTTTCAAACACTTTCAACTAGCTGTTAAATCAAGGGAGCATGCATCTCCTTATAAAGCGCAAGTTAATGATGGAAACAAATGTATACTGTGTGAAATGAATCCCTTGCCTTGTATGAAATCCATTCGTTCAATTCGAATAGTCAAACTCTTCACCAATATGTAGTTTTCCATTGTTTTTAGCTTGAGAATTTGGTTGGGAAGGGTTGAAATGGATTAAGAATAGTCTAAAACACTTTTGGGAAGAAGACAAGTCGGTCTGTGGTGGCTAGGTAGGGTTTCTACGTGACTATGCTTCCCAATAATTGAGAATTAGGGTTTCTGCACACAAATCACACATATATATATAATTTTTTTTAACGTATTATCGTGATAATGACTCCAATTACCGCAATAATCGTGTGATTAACACATCAAAATTAGGGTTTTTGGCTCATTACTATGGTAGGCTACTGCGCTAACCAGAACGCATCAATTTTTAATTTTGTATAGCATTACCACGGTAACCAAAACAATGTCATTTTCACGCATTTTTGGTTTTTTCAACCATTACCGCGGTAATCCAATTTATTACCGTGGTAATGAGAGCCTTTTGTAATTTTTTGTGTCTTCATGATATTTTTTCATATTTTTCATTAATTTTTACTATTATTCTAATTTTATTTCTACTTGTATTTCATGATTGTGAAACATTTATAATTTTTTAAATTATTTATTTATTTTATTTTTATATTTAAAACTCTCAAAATTCTATAATTCACTCATTGACTTTTGGGCTATTACAGATCTGGTGTGTCTAGATGGTGTTTAATGAGAATTAAATGTGAGAAAAATAACGTCCTAGTTCAATAAATGACATGTGATATTTAATGGCATATCTCTCCATGCATGACAAATGTGATAGAAACAAAGGACCGAGAACTAGGGTGTTACACACGATGATACCTAATGGCTGATCATCGCTCCGGTACTTGGTTAAGATCTTTATTAATCTTTTCTCATTGGACTTCACAACATAAGATAAACATAAAACATAAACTTTCAAAATGATTTTCACTTAAATTCCAAAATAATGACATCACATTCAACCATTTATCCCATATGGATAATAAATACAAGCAAGGGCATTTCATACTATAGATTATGCATCCATTCAAATCATTCAATCGCTTTATTAAATAGACACATGTATAATTTATTTAAATAAAAATAATAATTTAAAACTCAGTAGTCATCTTCACATGTTTGGATATCTCACTGCTTCATGATCCATAGGACTTTGCATCTATCCAAAATGTTGACTTAATTCAGATCAATAAATATTTTTAGTAAGTTTATATTCCATTATGAAATATGTTTTTCATGTTTATTAATTATTTTTCACTCTTTATTTTTATGTTACACTGAGGTTATTTTTAGTACATTTACCTTTTTTATTTTTAACATATTGTACACCGTTGTCCAAATTTATTTGTTGGCTTGGCCAAAATAATATTTTTTTTATTTGTGAACCGTGTCATGATGAATTAATTGGTCATTTTATTATATGGCGAAACATAAACTATATATCATTTTAAAGTCTATAACGTGATGAAATTCGCGATTTTTATTAAAAATTTTTATTCTTAATATTTATTCATGTTTAAGTCAAAGAAAACACAATTCTTACTTGATCTACTCTATTCAAATAATAAAATGATGTATGGTTTGAGAAATCTTACCCTCGCACCCTAATCCCTTTGTTATTCAATTCTCCAATGAATTTGATCTCCTTTTGCTCGTGTGTCTCCTACTCTAAACCATGTCGATAAGTGACGAAACTCCTTCAATGGTGAATCATTCAAGACGTTATGAAAGGGGAAGAGAAAAGAATGAAAATCAAATGTTTGGATTTAATCTTACCTATCTTCTTTCGTCGGATCTTTGATATTTGGGAACTTCCTTTTTTCTCTTTGCTTGTTCTTGTGTTGGTGTGTCTTGGAAAACGTTTTGAGATGATGGAAGATTCTAGAGGACGGCTAGGGTGAGATCCAAGAGAATATGTGGTTTAGGAAAAGTGGGAGACAGAATGGAGCTTTACAAAAGTGGTTAGTATGGTAAGTATCTCGAACCACTTTTGTTTCGAATTTGCTTGGGATTTCGAATTTATGTTTTCAGCATGTGTGGCGCCAATTTTTAGAGTATAAAATGTCCCCAGGTTGTCTATTAATCAGCTCTCAGGCCCACGCACATATGTCAGTGTTCAACTATTCTGATTACCAGGCCCAATGCTTATACCATAAGCTCTTATTTTAACCCTTGATCTAAATCATTTTATTGTAATGATTTTTCTCATCATTTAGGTTCTCATTTAAGCGGTTATCTATAAAACAATTAGTCAAAAATGTTTGTGCATTTATTTTTTAATATTTTATAAATAATTTGTATGATACCCTAAATGTCAATATGGACATATTATTTAATTCACATAAATTTTATTAATTTAATCCTTGTCATTTTCTACAATATTTCCTAGACACTTTATTTTGTTTTATTTTATATAAATCATTATCATATTATTTTTATAAATGCACAGATGTCTGGTCTTCGGTGAAATGAATGTTTTGCCCTATAATAGCAAAATTACTATTTTACCCCCAATTGGTCTAAATTGTCTTCTATACTTGAAATCATTCATTATTTCGCAAAGTGTTGCTCTATAGTTCACTTTCTATTTGAATTGACCATTTTATTGCTAAGTGACAAAATTATCATTTTACCTCTGGGTGGCAAAATCTCTATTTTACCCCTGGATATTTAATGTAATTTGCACTTCAATGAATTCATTTATTATTTTGTATACTCTTATTCTTAAAATTTTGAGAATTTTTAGGGTATTACACAGCCATAGACTCCATCTTCTGGTACCCTTATGTTGGCAGTAGTACCAATATAAGGCATGTTTAGCCAGACATTTGGCCAATTGGGACGACAGAGTCAATAAAGTAGTTACAAGAAAGGTGGGAAGAATTCTAGTGGAAGGCATTGGGGCAAGGTATGCAGGCAAGATGAGTGATACGAAGGCCATCATTGACTTGTTATTAGTGCGGCCAACTAGAACACAAGAAATTTAAGTGTTCTACTTTGATGGGGCAGCCAATAAATGCTCCGATGATTCGAGAGAAAGCACAAGCAGTGATTAAACCATATCCAAAGTTTACATAAACCCCTAGTGGAATTTACAATGTTTATTTTGGATACAACCATTTATGTTTTAATTGATGTTGGTTCTGCATTATTATTCATAACTAGACAAGTTGTAAATAAATTGAAATTGAAACCAATTAGAGCATCCGCATGGTTAGCTTTAAGAATAGCAGCTAGTGAAAGAATCTATTTTAAACATAGCAGCTAGTGAAAGAATCTATCCCAATATAATTTGTGAATAGCCTGTATTAAGATTAGAAGACTTCAAACTGCTAGAATTCTTGAATTTGATACAATCTTAAGTATAAATTGGTTGGCTACTTCCTGTGCATATGTAGATTATTTTGCTAAGAAAGTTGGATTCTAAATACCTTGTATGTAACATCCTGACCTTCGGTCACCCAATCGCATCAAGTCCAAATTATTGAAATACCCTCAGGTGTAATAAATATAAGGAGATAAATATCAAATATTAACAAGGGGTCAACTAAAGTTCAAGCATGCTACATCACTACCCTCTCACAACTAGTGATCATAATAAGCACTAGAGAATATTAATTATGATGTAATAAATAGAATATTAAAATAAATACCATGGGCTAGTCATCATGTAATGAATAAAAATAAATCTATAAATAAGTTTGACAAATTGGTCATTACATTATTCAATTAAAATAACTAGCAAATGAATTGAAAATTGGATATTGGCCCTATGGCTGACTCGCACTAGGTGAGAAGACGCCAAAAAGTTTTAGTAGGTCACCCGGTTTAATATGTACTTGAAAAAAAAGGAGGAAATGGGGTGAGATCAAATGAGCGACACTTCAAATCCAAAAGATGGGAGACCTAAAAAATTTAAGGGTCTAGACTTTAAGAGATAACAACAAAAGATGATATTTTGGTTGACCACAAAACTTTAAGACATAACAACAAAAGATGATATTTTGGTTAACCACAATAAATTTGGCAAACATGGTGAAGGGTCCATAAAATAAATGAAGATCCAGGGTCCAAGGAGACATTCATGACAATTAAGGCTTGGAAATAGTTTAATTTCTTGTGCAAAGATTATATTATGAATAGGTTAGAGGAAATATTTTATGATTTGTATTTAGAATGCAAACTACAAAGGATGTGTGGGATTTACTTAATAAAAATATAAAAATAGAAGATGTTGGAGCAAAGAAGTTTGTAGTTTGGGAAATTTCTCAAGTACACTATGGTCGACTTAAAATTTGTGATCACAAAGGTGGAAGACCTTTAGGTGTTGATTCATGAACTCCATGCAAAGGAGTGCATAGTTAATGAACACTTTCAAATGGGTGAGATCATGGAGAAGTTGTCACCAACTTGGAAGGATATTAAGGTTTATTAAGGTTTATCTCAAATATAAACACACAGAGATGTCCATTAAAAGACATCTTCAAGTTGAAGTAAATCATAGAAAGGGAGACAAAGCTTATGTTCCTACAAATTATGCAAAGGCAAATATGATTGAACAGCAAATGAACAAGCCAAAGTTTCAGAAAAAGAAGGACAAGAAAAAAGGTAAGGAAGACAACAAACTAGTTGACACCAATAGGAAAATTTTATAAGAATCAAAGGAAGTTGCTACGTTTTGTGGAAAATTTTGACATTAGGCTCAAGACCATTGCCACTAGAAAGATCTAAATTCTAGAAATTAAAGTCAACATAACCAAAAAACTATTGTAGACATGGATGAAAATATTATTGTTGTCGTTGTATCTAAAGTTAGCTTAGTTTCTAATCACAAAGGTTGGTGGATGGATACAGATGCTACAAGGCATAAATGTAGTGATAAAAATTTATTCTCTGAGTATAGTTCAATTGATAGAGGAGAAAACTCCACATGGGTATTTCATCCTCTTCAACAATTCAAGGAAAAGAAACCATTTAGTTTAAATTCACTTCTGAAAAAGTTATACCTTTGGTTGATGTTTTGCATTTACTCAAATTAACTAAAGAATTTAGTTTTTGGGTGTTTATTTAGTAAGAAAAGGTTCAAACTTGCATTTGAGTCGAACAAATTTCTCTTGACTAAGCATGGAATCTATGTGTGAAAAGGGTACTTGGCTAATAATAAAAACAAGGATTTTGTTTATATTGTTGATTCTTTTTGTCGGGAACCCTTCCCTAGGGAAAAGGACGAACAGACCGGCACAGTGTTCTAACAAACACATTCCCAAATTGAGCTTGTCCAAAACATTGTTAAGCCTCTTCACAACACTATTAAAGTAATCATAATAAATGCGGAAGCAACTAGAACAAATAATTACATTAGAAGTTTTTTTAGACAAAAATTAACTATATATATATATATAGGGTCCTAAATGTAGCAGTAGCAGAGTGTCTAAGTCAAAATATCTACAATATTTTTCTCACTTCTTATACATTATACTAACTCTCAAAAACAGTAAACTATGTGAGGAAACCTATCAAAGTAAATGTCGTGCACTCTAGGTGATGACCACCTTTTTTCCCTTATCTGCAAAAGAAGAACCTGAAATGTTAGAACAGTGAGCCAATTTTGTCCACAGCGGCTCAGTGAGTAATATAAGCTAATCTATAACTTAGAACAAGAATTCTAGAAAAATAATGTCATGTATGAATGTACAATAATAATAATGCGAATGAGCACAATAGTTAATGAATGTTAAATCAACAATGCAATCGTGCACCTTTCATTCTAAAAACGTTTTTAATGTCGAAAACACATATATCCACTCAAGCAGGAAAAACCGGACGATTAGGCGTATACTCATATCATATCACAAGGAGCCAACTGATAAGACTTAGCCCAACTATACCCTTGCATACGATAGCCACTCCTCCTCAATACTCTACCACATCCATACCCTAACTCGCACCCGAACCTCGATATTCGGTGCACATTTTCATTTAAATCACATTTAAAGATTGTAAATGCATTTCAATATATAAGAACATTTCTTTTATGATAGAATAACAAGTTAAGTGATAAATTAGAAAATACTACTCACAAGGATGTTCAGCTCCTGGTGCTCCTCTAGTGATCGATTCGCGTCCAACTGATGTTTGATCCTGTGTGATCAACTTAGTTTCTTAATATCTACATAAAACTTAGCTCAAATCTAACTTTATGGTCTTTAGTCAATCAAAGTATTGACTTGGTCAACTATAGTCAACTCTAATTAAACCTAGCCCTCATCAACTTGTCAAATCGACAAGGTCAACATAATTAACAAGATCAATTAAGCATTTAATATTGACTCAAAATACTATAAATATGTATTGTCGACATGTGTCCCACCTTTGGTATATAATAACTAGCCACTTTTATAAATTTGGCGGTTCAATACATAAATATTATTTTCTTTGTTATACATTTCCCTAATAAGGATTTTATAATACTATACAATATTATATATAACATTCTTTTCCTATTATTTAACATTATTTTTACCCTATGTACATTTTTCTCCATATTTATTAATTAATCCTCAAATCGCATAAACGCAAATTTAATATATTAGTTGACCTCTAAAAATTCTAATTTTAGTGTCATTGAGTTCAAAATTTCATTCTGAACATTTCAGTACCCACCAACTAAAATTTCAATATTAATGGATATACCCCCTTATGTGTCAACTTCCAACTGCCATATAATTTCCTAGCGTCCACAAGAGTACAAATAATATACATATCTGTATTCTACTCATAAATCTGAACACAATAATTTTCTAGTGTATGTATATATATACACTAGAAAAACTGTACATTATAATTTTTTATAACAATTCAAAATTTAAAAGAGGTAAAAATGATTTACCTGAAATGTAGGATTTCCAAGCGC
>JAJIYU010005412.1:0-22428 GCA_030144865.1 Tinospora cordifolia
GTTGCTACTGCTCGACCGAAAGAAAGAAGAAGACGACCGAAAAAGAAAAGAAAAGAAAACAAAAGGAGAAGAAGAGAGCCGAGAAGGAGACCGAAGACCAAAAAAAAAAAAGGTGAGCCGAAAGAAAAAAAAACAAAACAAAAAAAAGTGAGCCGAGAGAAAAAAAAAAGAAGGTGAATTAAAAAAAAGGGTGTCTTGAAAAAAAAAAGAAGAGGTGAGTTGTTAAAAAAAAAAAAGGAGTTGTTGTTAGTGAAAAAAAAAAGGGTGAGTTAGTGAAAAAAAAAAGAAAAAAAAAGAGGGGAGTGATTATTATTTTTTTTTTAAAAAAGGGGGGGCCATAGTGAAAAAAAAAATTAATATGGCCTTGAATAATTCTTCCCATCAACCATCGCTTCCTACTTTTGATGGTAAAAAGTACGATCGATGGAACAAACAGATGAAGACTCTTTTTGAATATAAGGAGTTATTGGATATTGTAGAAAATGGATTTGTTGATCCAAGTGAGAACATACCAGCTAATCAGCGTGATACAGTACATGAAAATAGGAAAAAGGATAAAAAGGCATTATATTTTATCCTTCAAACCCTCGATGATGTTGCTTTTGAAAAGGTACAGAGAGCTGCTACAGCAAAAGAAGCGTTGGATACTTTGGAGAAGTCCTACAGAGGTGCAGACAAAGCTAGAAAAGTATGTCTTCAGAGTCTGAGACGTCAGTTCCAGTTGCTTCAGATGGAAGATGCAGAGTTTATTGAGACTTATATTAACCGAGTACAGGTCTTGGTTAATCAGATGAAGAGTTATGATGAAAAGATCGAAGAAGTAATAGTAGTTGAAAAGATACTTCGTTTCCTTACCATGAAGTTCGAACATATCGCCGTTGCTATTGAAGAATCTAAAGACCTCTCTATACTAACAGTTGATGAGTTGATTGGTTCTTTACAGGCTCATGAGTAGCGGATGAAAGAAAAGACTGTAGAAAAGCCCACAGAAAAAGCCTTGAAGACTGAAGCTTACGGGTCCAACAATTCTCATCGTAATGGGCAATCAAAACACAGGGGTCGTGGTCGAGGACGTGGCAGAGGGCAACAACATCACCAGAACCAAGGTCACGAGCATTCCAATAGCGGTCATGGCACTGGTGGTGGACGCGGTGGTCCTAGTCGAGGTAATGATAAATCTAAAGTTCAATGTTATGTTTGCAGAAAATTTGGGCACTATGCTGCTGATTGTTGGCATCATCAACCAACAAATTCAAGTAAGAAAACCTCATTCGTTCAGACACAAGATGCTCCTGCTACTCAAACCCTATTGATGACAGCCTCAGTTTCAAATAGTGACATCACCAAAAATCTTTGGTATCTTGATACTGGGTGCACTAATCACATGTGTGGCTCACGTGATCTATTTGTTGATTTAGATGAATCAGTCCGCACAGAGGTCAAGTTCGCTGATGATAGCAAGATTCCTGTTATGGGAAAAGGCCGCATCCTAATCAAGCTGAAGAATGGTGATCATCAGTACATCTCTGATGTATTCTATGCTCCGAATATGAAGAGCAATCTACTCAGCATTGGGTAACTGCTTGAGAAAGGCTACCATGTGCAGATGAAGGATAATTACTTAACCATGCTCAACAGCAAATGTACTATCATTCTTAAATCTCCTTTGAAGAATCGTTTATTTAAAATAGAGATTCAGAATGATACTTACCCATGCTTTCAAACTATTATTACTGATGAGTCATGGTTATGGCATTTGAGATATGGACACTTAAACTTTAGCAGTTTGAAGCTTCTGGCCCAGAAGAAATTGGTTAAAGGGTTACCAGTTGTCAATCATCCAGAACAGTTTTGTGAAGGCTGTATTCTTGGCAAGCAGCATCGCCAACCATTTGCTAGCTCATCTTCTTGGCGTGCTAATAACCTTCTGGATGTGATTCATTCTGATGTGTGCAGTCCCATGCAAACTACCAGTAATGGAGGAAATAAATATTTCCTCACCTTTATTGATGACTACAGCAGAAAAATTTGGGTCTACTTCTTGGCTTATAAGTCTGACACTTTTGCTTGCTTTCAGAAATTTAAATCTCTTGTTGAAAAGCAGAGTGGTCGTCATATTAAGGTCTTATGCACTGATGGTGGTGGTGAGTATACTTCTACAGCTTTTAATGATTATTGCACAGCTCATGGGATAAAACATGAGATCACAGCTCCTTACACACCACAACACAATGGCGTTGCTGTGCGTAAGAACCGGACGATCATGGATATGACCTGCAGTATGTTAAAAGCTAAAGGTATTCCTCACACCTTTTGGGCTGAAGCTGTTGCATGTTCTGTTTATTTGCTTAACAGATCTCCCACAAAAGCCCTTTCTCACATTACTCCTGAAGAAGCTTGGAGCGGTTATAAATCGAATGTTGCCCACCTGCGAGTTTTCGGATCTATTGCTTATGTGCATGTTCCTGATCAGAATAGAAGAAAGTTGGATGATAAAGGCATGAAAACCATCTTCATTGGTTACAAGAGTGGAAAGTTTTGTGGCTACAAGCTCTATAATCCTACCACTAACACAGTCTTAATGAGTAGAGATGTTCTATTTGATGAGCAGGATTCTTGGCATTGGGATGATGTACATCATGCAGATAAAATCCCTCAGCCTATCTCTTTTGATGGAGAAGCCTCTACCTCTACTAGTGTTCCTTTGAGCACTAATAATGGAATTGCTTCTAGTAGCAGACCTCAACGTACTATCCAACCACCTGCCAGATTGCAAGACTTTGAAGTCTATTATGATAATGCTATTAATGATGATGGGAGCTTAGTTCATTATGCCATGTTTGCTGATTCTGATCCAATCACTGTTACTGAAGCTATGAAAGAAGAAAATTGGGTTGCTGCTATGGACTCAGAGATTCAGTCCATTGAGAAGAATGAAACTTGGGAGCTTGTTACCATTCCCCAAGGTCATAAAGCTATTGATGTTAAGTGGGTTTTAAGACCAAACGAAAGCCAAATGGTGACATTGATCGTTATAAAGCACGACTTCTCGCAAAAGGCTATGAACAGAAGGCTGGATTTGATTATCAAGAGGTGTTTGCCCCTGTTGCTCGCATTGAAACTGTGAGATTATTGATTGCTATAGCTACTCGGAAGCATTGGAAGATTCATCAGATGGATGTGAAGTCTGCCTTTCTGAATGGTTATTAGATGAAGAAGTTTATGTGAAGCAGCCACTAGGATATGTGAAACAAAGTCTTGAAGATAAAGTCTACAAGTTGAAGAAAGCTCTATATGGCTTAAAGCAAGCTCCTCGGGCATGGAACAAAAGAATTGATCAGTTCTTTTATGCTTTTGGTCTCCAAAAGTGTGGTTCTGAACATGCCTTATATGTGAAGATTGATGCATCTACTGGTACCATGCTTATTGTTTGCCTATATGTTGATGATTTGATTTTTACATGCAATGATGTCACAGTGATTTGAGAATTCAAAAAGGCCATGATGGAAGAGTTTGAGATGAATGATATTGGTCTCATGTCATATTTTCTTGGCATTGAGGTTGACCAACGTGATGATGGCATTTTCATCAATCAACATCGATATGCCCTGGATATTCTGAAGAAGTTTAATATGTCTGATTGCAATCCTTCTTCCACTCCTGTTGAAGTTGGTACCAGATTATCAAAGAAATCTAATGAAGCTCCAGTTGATCCAACATACTTCAAACAAATTGTTGGGAGCTTACGTTACTTGACTTGCACACGGCCAGATATCTTATTTGGAGTTGGATTGATTAGTCGATTCATGGAATCGCCCAATCAATCTCATCTCGCTACAGCTAAACATATCCTACGTTATATTAAGGGTACATCTGATCATGGATTGTTCTACTCTAACATTGGTGATTCTACTCTTTTTGGATATTTTGATAGTGACTGGGGTGGTGATCATGATGATCGGAAGAGTACATCTGGTTATGCATTTTATTATGGTTCTACTGCATTCTCGTGGTCTTCTAAGAAGCAGTCTATTGTTGCATTGTCTACTTGTGAAGCTGAATATGTTGCTGCTGCTTCGAGTGCTTGTCAGGCTATTTGGTTGCGGAATCTTCTACATCAGATTCATATATCTATTGATTGCCCTACACCCATTTATGTTGATAATGTGTCAGTTATTGATTTGGCAAAGAATCCAGTGACTCATGGCCGAAGTAAACATATTGATATGCGATATCACTTCCTCCGTGATCAAGTTCAACAGAAAGAAATTGAATTAGTCTACTGCAAATCTGAAGATCAAGTTGTTGATTTGTTCACCAAGCCTCTGAAGATTGAGACATTTCTGAGGTTGAAGAATGCATTGGGTGTGTGCAAAATATGAATTATGAGGGGAATTTTATGTAATTCAGATAATCTAGCTTATGGGGAGATGATAGATTGTAATCTAGATTATCTGATCTAGATCTAGAATATCAGATTGAGTCAATCTGATGATTTGGGATAAGGTCCAATTAGATGATGATTTAGGATAAGATCCAATTAGATATTGGATAAAGTCCAAATTAGGTAATCTGAGTTAATCTATAATCGAGATTACCAGATAGTCTAGAATTCTACAAAGTTTAGGAAAGGTGTCTAACCGAGTCTATAAATAGACCCTACGAGTTCAATATGTAAAAACTCAATTCAGTTCAGTAGAAAGTAATAAAGTTTGAGCAATGGTATTTTCCAACACTACTGTGAGTTTGAAGATTAAAAATCTATGCCGCTATAAACTACGAACAAAGGAGGAAAAGAAGCAGAAACCATGCTGCTGCATCTTTGGTTGAGTAAGGAAGAAGATCGTGCTTGCTGTTATGGGTTTTCATGCGTTCTGTGGTGCTATGAATTGCAAAAGAGAGGCAATGACATGTTTCGTTTCACTTTCTGGGTTTGGGTTACCTGGTCGTGCATCACAAAATAGAGGAAGGACGAATAGGGACAGTAAGTGGTTGGGCAAATTGGTGTTTTAAGACAGTTAGTGCATTCTGTTTTGGTGAAGAAGAGGAACATGAATGAAGAAGATGATAAAGTCTATAGCTGCAATGTTAGACCATGAATTGTTGTAGACGTTGGACTGTGGAAGAAGTTAAGAATGTATCTACTATTGCTGGTTGTGATGTAGGGGAACGTGAAGCTGAAATAAAGGAGATGGGAGGCTGCTGCTGCAAATCACGAACTCCGAATGGAAGAAGCAAGGTTGCTGGCCGTGAAGATGGAAGATTTGATTTTGGGTCTGATGCACAAGAGGAGAATGAAGAACGAAGTTGAAAGAGGAAATTTTTGTGTTTGGGGAATAGAACAGAGCAAAGAAATTTGATTTTGGATTCAGGCGTCTTCAATTTCTGGTAATTTGGTTTGGCCATGATTTTTGGGTTTTGATGATGAAGATTGAACAAAGTAAGAGTGCAGAAGATGCGAGCTTGAACCGTGATTTGAGGAGTGAATTTGTTGGTTTGTGAATGGTTTGAGAATGGCTGTGAGTGCATACCGTGAAGAAGTTGATGTTTGTGTGTGTGTGTGTCGTGGATCCGATTCTAATGTGAGATATGGGTTTTTGGAAATTACTCGTTTGTGGCTATAAAATAGATGAAAGTTAGATTGAAATTTTTGAGTTTGATTTTGATTTTCGTTGTTGGAAATTAGTGCGTTTATGAAGTAGATGAGCCACAAGAGGCATTGATTAGGGGTTTGGATTTCATTGTTGGTAGCTGATCCTAAAGAACGATGAAGAAATGACTAGAGAGTTTTTCTGATATGCTAACCGTGATATGTGTGTTTTGATGATGCGGAAAATGGGGGGCATGTACATTGCTTCTGCGTTTGTGCAAAAGAGGAACATAGTTGTTGTCGATTAGGACAGGAAACTGTCAAGGCGACTGCTGCAAGTGTGTGCGCACCATGAAGTGGATGTGTGTGTTGTTGGAAAGAATATGTATTACTGTTCAAGTGTTGTTACACGAAGAAAAATGAAGCAGAAATTATCGCTGCGTTTGTTCACGCGAAGAAAACAAAGAGAGGTAAGATATATATATTTTAGATTTTGAAATTTAGATGATAGGAAATTTATTGTTAAATGATTTTATATGCAAAAATAAAGTGAATCTAGAAGTTTAAAACCTTATTAAATATTTTAGTAGGAATATTCAATTAAATTTTTGTGAATCCTAATGGATGCTAGAATGTAAATAATAAAGCTTAGAAAATTCAAAGTTTGCATGTTAGAAATTTAATCTCATTTAGAAATTAAATGCAAAAAGGAATTATCAAAATCTTCTTATTCAAAAAAAAAACAAAAAAGAGAAAAGAAGGGTTAAATTAATTATGAAAATCAGTTTAGAATATTTGTTAATAATTTAAATTAAATGAAATTAATATTAGATTATTTATTAATCATTGAACATGAGCATTAATAGATTTAATAAAATTGAATTAATTAATCTTTTAAATTAGGATTGAAAAAACGGTTTTCCAACACATTAATAGTTTTATTTAATGTTAGAAATTTAAATATCCAATAATTTAAAATAGTTAAAAATATGAAAAAAAAGCTTTAGGAGTTGAAAATCTTTTATAAGAAAATAATAAAAATCTTAAGCCCCGAAACTAAACTTAAAATATTTAGAAGTCTTATTTTGTTCGTAATTATGTTATTTATGATATTAATAAATTATTTAACTTTTGAAGATTAAGTTATTAGAAGTCAAGTTCTACAAAAAGGCTTGTAAGTAAATTATTAAAGTTGTATTTTCAAACTAAGAAAATTTAGAGGACTTAGAAGTATTTTAATTAGAATGTATAAAGTTCTAGAATTTTTGAATTACTTTAAACTAGTTGAAAATTAATATTTGGACTTTATAATTATCTGAGAAATCATTTAAATTTAAGAATAATTTTATTAAGTGTTAAATTTCAGATTCTCGCATTTTAGAGTGTCGAGTATCTCGACGGGAAGCAAGGGTGCCCTGAGGATCTTCAGAATCAGGTTGGCGTGACTTCCTTGTTCATTTATATTATATGGATTTAAGATTCAAAACATTTGTTTGAATAATTCTAAGTTATTAGAATTTTATTAGGAAATTGATTGAAATTGTTTGGCTTCTTTGAATGATGGGTGGTGTATGATGAATTATTCAATCCATGAGTAATTAGTTTATGACATGATCTTGCATTTAGATTTACTCAATTACAGCATGCATGACTAGGAAAATATGTATCTAGATCCTATTGTTTATTCATGAACCTTATCATGATGAATTACCTGCATAGTAAATTATAATTTCTATTATATAGTATGATGCTTGATGTGTTTGAGATTGTTGTAAAACAAAAATAAGACAATGGTTTATTAAGAATCCACGTACCGGTCCGATTATCGAGCCGCAAGGCGAATTGTAGGTATTCCCACCTAGAGTTGCCTGTGACAGCTCGAAGTCTTCTGGAAACGGTACGATGCCATTGTAAGTACTCTCTCTTGGACTGTGATACTGAGATATGACTTATTTTAGATGGTACCTGAGGCCTCTATGATTACAATTAGATTGAATCATAGGGAACACCGAGAGGTATCTCAACCCTCTTTCGGTCTTAGATCACAACCAAAACAAATTAATGTTTGAAATGCCTAATATTTGAAAGTGTTTGTAATGTTTTGGATTGGGTCTATATAATGCATGTGATGTGTAGGAACAATGTACTGAGCTTTCGAGCTCATTCCTACTTTGTTTTTCATGTGCATCTGGACGTTAAGTATGATAACTTACATCAGAAGACTCACAGTTAAATTAGATGCCTCGTTAGGGAGGTTGTCCGAGATAGGAGACTTGGAGGTCATGTTTTATGTAATTTACTGGATTGTTTTAATGTATTTCCGTTGATTTAAACTTTGGTTTATTTTATCTTTAAATGAATTTTCTTCTTTAACAATTTTGGTTTTAATGATAGTCTTTAAAGTTATTCCGTTGTACTGTTTATGAATTATCTTGAGAAATCCGGTGAATGTATTGAGAAATTATTTTGATCTTTGGTTTTGTATCTAAAAAAAAAGGTTATATAGACATTGATTTGAGAACTAATGGTTATGAACTAGATTTTGAAGAAAAAGATTTTAACAGAATGAAATTTTCAAGTAGCATCTCGATTTTCAATGGGCGACGATCCATACGTGAGATAACACGTGAATGGAGGTCCGGTTGAAAATTGGGGTATTATATTAACAACACCCAAACTTTTACCTATGGTCTCTTTTCCTAGCCCTAAGGCCTCGATACTTGGTTGAGCGATTTCTCTATTGAACCCACAAACGTCACCAACTTCAAGTACAACCATTGGTATTTGAATACACATCTAGCCTAGTACCATGTGGTCTAAGCTCTCATCTTGCCCTTGGCATCCACTGCTTAGGCTCTCTCTATCTTTAGTAATATCTAGCTTAGTACTTTACGGCCCAAGCTCTCATCCAGCCCAGGAACCTACTCTCGAAGCTTTGACACCACCTTTGGTGTCAAAGTAACAATCTCATTCTAGCCCAACAACTACTGCGTAGGCTCTGATACCAACTTTGGTATTAGAATAGATCTTGTAACACCCCAAACCTGTAGAAATTGGTTTAAGTTCAACCACAAGGTGGGTTGGGTCCTACATTACATTTACAAGTACACATCTTGCATCTCGATTCCTTTATTCTAACTCTTATTGAACCTTTCATGAGTGTCTTACCCAATTTGATCAATTTTAAGTTTAATAAGGCATTACAAGTAGAAAAAGGAATATTTTTAACTCTTTATTTATTAAAGAAAGTAAAGAAGTACATATTGAATTCATAATCAAGAGTATATAACTCAAAATTTTAAAATAAAAATTCAATGGAAGTCAAACAATTCTAAAGTCGGCAACATGCCCTTACATTGAAAAAAAAAAAACTTTCCAACAATAGCTACTATTAGATTTCCATTATCATCATATTCAATTTCTTAAAATGTTAAAAAGAAAGGGGTAAACACATAGTCTAGTGGATCATCCATCAAACAACTAGCTTATTATTTCAAATTTCTAACACATCCAAATTCACACACTTTTAAACATTAAGTGATTCATACATCAAGTTGGTTCAATTTGACGTTATGACTGAAAGGGGTTCTACTACCTTGATGTTCTTAATTTAGATACCCCTCTTTAGGGTAGAAAGACATTTCTTTTTTACTTTCCATTGGATGCCACATACTAAGTATTCCTTAGTTGCACTTTGTAACCACACACTCCAAGCACGTGTTAAGAACACCCATAGCGCCCATACGGGTCACTATGACATTACGTGGTTCATATCTTCACTTTCTCATGTTTAAAAACTACATAGTCATGATACTAAATCAGAATATTACATCTCAGAATTTAAACATTTAAGAGAGCATGGAAACGCACATAGAATGCTTGAAAACTTGAAAGCAAACCTAAGCATGGTTTCTGGGCATAGAATGATCTCATGAATGATTAAAAACATACAAACATGCTAAACCAAAATTTAAATATGATCATCATGCTAAAACTGAATAAATCATGCTGTAAACTAAAAAATAAACATGCATGAATATGCTAGGAACTTGAAATAACAAGATAGAAGTTCTAGAATTTTCCTCCACCTCAATCCAAGTTTCTTGTTGAGTCCGGCAAAGGTTTCCCTTATCTACTACTTTCAGAACTTCAAGAACTTTCAACCACCAAAAAGGCACTCAAAACAACTCACTAGACAACTAAAATTAAAGATTCTTACTTGTCAACACAAAAGAAGTGAGAAGAGATGCCAAGAAGAGGACTTAGAACAAGCAAAGAGGGAAGTGTCAACTCTTTGCTTTGGGATGAGGAGAATGAGAGCATGAAGGGGTTTATATAGATGTTCAAGAACACCAGGGGGATGTCTTGGTCAGTCTTGGGTAGCTCACAAGGTTTGGACAAGTTTCCAAATCAGAGGAGACGATTTGCATAAAGAGGGCAAGTGTGCTCATAGTTGGCAAGTGGAACCACTATGGTTTTCTAATTCAAAAGATATGAGTATAATCTTGTTTCCTAACTATTGTGAGCACAAAAGAGGTTTAAATCTTTAACACCGCAACCTCCATATCTCTTAAGCAGTGTACATTGCCACCGTTCTCTTGACAGTGGACTTAACAAAACGGCAGGTCGGGCCGGTGCTACATTACAAGCGACACATACTTGTTCTTTTCTTTTCAATATCTCATGCTTTTGTATAAAATTCAAGAATACAAAACTTTCAATAAAATCAAGGCAAATTAAAAGAGATAAAGAAATTCAAACTATTTTATTCATAATAGAAATTAAGAGTACTAAACTCTTAAAAAAACTAATAATTACAGCGGAAGTCTTCAAAATACTTTTCAATAGAAAAGCATAAAAACTATAGGCAACATGCATCATAATTCAACCATCTTTCGAACAACCATGTTTCATATTCAAACTCATAACACAATCATAATTCAAACACTTGCAATCATTAAGCGTTTTAAACAACAATTTGTTTAAGTCGAGTCTAAGACCAAAAGGGCCTTTAATCCCTTGATGTTCTTAACTAAGTAAATAGGGCCCACTCGACATCAACCCGTTAGTGGCACATGTCAGCATCAACCCATTACACATGGTGACCCACCAATGGTACACAACCCTCAAGTACTTAGGTCTGAAAACTATATGACCTAACTCATATGAAAAGAACATCCATAGTGTCGCCATGACTACTATGATGGTACGTGGTTATTATCTCCATCGTCTGTGTTTAATTCTCTTATCATGATCTCATAAAATAAATTTTAGAATATGAAATCAAACTAAAATTCAGAATATACATAGTCTATTCATAAAACACTCATAAAACATGCATCATACTTTAATTGAAAAGCCTAAGCATGATTCTAACATGGCATGGATGGTATGATTTCTCAAACAAGAATCAAAACTAAAATACTGAAATAAACATGTAAAATTCTAGAACTGAAGTTGAAAATCTTTGATTTCAGTGAAAAAGATACAACAATGATCATGCCATGAAATTAAATAAGAACAAAAGGGTGTTCTAGAAATCACTTCCACCTTGTGACGCTTTCTTCCAAAATTTCGGCAGCAATTCCCCCACGTACTAGTGCCCACGAAGATCGCCCAACTTAATTCCCCAAATTCGAGAGAAGAACTTCTCACACACACAAGAAGGGAAGATGGGAAAAGGTGCCAAGAAGAATGCTTTGAGAAAACAAGAGGAGCATCAACTCTTATTCTTTGGAATGAATGAAATTATGAGCCTAGGGGGGTTTATATAGATTTTCCAAGGGAAGAAAATAGAAAGTTTTGTGTCCTTCTATGAATAAAACACCCTAATTATACCAAATTTCGTAGTTTTTAATTTTTGTAGCAAAAAGAGTACTTTTCAAATTTTTTTTGGATTTTAGAAATATTTTTCAAAATTTAGAAACTACTTTTTCAAAATTTTCAGATTTAGTTTCGTATTTTTTGTGATTTTAACATATTTTTCATAATTTAAATTTCAGATTTTATATGGTTGCTCGAATTTTCCTCGAGACGCATTCGGATTCGATCAGAGTCGTTAGATTAATCTCGGATAAATCAACAAAATTTGGATTCTCGATCATAGCCGTAAGATTTCCTCGAGCACATCAACGATCGCGATCTAATCAAAATGGCTTTGATCTGAACCGTCCGATGATCCTCGAGCGCATCAACATTCACGATCAGCCAAAATGACTTCGATCTAGATCGTTGGATGATCCTCGAGCGCAGCACGGTTTCGCAATCGACTACGCAGCTTCAATCTTGACCATTGATGATCCTCGATCACAGTGTGCGCATCAACGTTCGCGATCAATGAATTCCATCTGGACAGCACGATCATCCTCAAGTTACGCATGCGAATCTCTGGCCGTTCGATCTTTCTGATTCGGTGCTCTCGTGCGTAAGTGCGGATCTGATCTTGTCCGTAGGATGATGAGATCAGATTCCAAATCTACGGTTCACAACATTTTGAGTTTGTTTTTTATTTTTCAATCGAATTTCTTGCTTTCTTTTCGAATTTTTTTCCAAATCTCGATCCCAATTGACTTTCTAATCCTGTTTTCATAAAAAATTGCACATATCCTTGTATTTTTGGCTATGATATCCCATTTTATGCATTATTTTCATATATTTTCCTCCAAAAATCTACTAAATTGATTTTTATTTCTCATTTGGGTCAGCTATGAATTGCCAAAATTCTCATTTGTCAATTCTGAATAATTTTCTAAGTAAAAATAAAAATTTCATATGAATTTTTCGAAATGTTACAACCTACCCTCCTTAGAAAAAATTTTCATCTTCGAAATTTGTACATATTTAGGTATTTCTTGTGAACAGATGCGAGTATTTGGTCTTCATTTCGCTTTCGAGTTTCCACGTAGCTTCTTCCATCTCGTGATGTTTCCACAGCACCTTCACTAATGGGATATCCTTTGTTCTTAGATTTTGTACCTTGTGGTCAAGGATTCTGATCGCTGTTTTCTTATAGGTAGCATCATCTTGAATATTCACTTCCTCCCAGTGAATGATGTGAGAGGGGTCAGGTTTGTATTTCCTCAACATGGATACATGGAATACGTTATGTGTTGAAGTCATCCGGTTTGGTAGATCCAACTCATACGCACATTCTTCGATTCTTCTAAGTGTTTCAAAGGGTCCTACACACTTTGGAGATAACTTCCCTTTGAATCTGAACCTTTTAATACCCTTCTGAGGACTGACTCTTAGGAATATTTTGTCCCCAACTTGGAACTCTAATGGTCTTCTCCTTTTGTCAGCGTAGCTCTTTTGACGACTCTGTGCAGCAATCAGTTTCTTCTGTATTAACTTGACTTGGTTGCTCATTTCTTTCACTATGTCTGGCCCAGTT
Source organism: Tinospora cordifolia (assembly GCA_030144865.1). NCBI lineage: Eukaryota > Viridiplantae > Streptophyta > Magnoliopsida > Ranunculales > Menispermaceae > Tinospora > Tinospora cordifolia. Next base: position 12,984 of record JAJIYU010005412.1, read on the forward strand.
AATACTTGATCTTCAAGTTCAGCCCAACAGGTAGGTGATCTGCAGGGTCTTCCATAAAGAGCTTCGAATGGAGCCATTTTTATGCTTGCCTGATAACTGTTGTTATAGGCAAACTCCACCAAGTGTAAGTACTTGCTCCAATTCCCCTTGAAGTCTAGAATGCAAGCCCTCAACATATCTTCCAAAATTTGGATAACTCTCTCAGATTGACCATCCGTCTGAGGGTGAAAGGTTGTACTCATGGTAAGCTTAGTACCCATCTCCTTCTGTAGACTCTGCTAGAATTGAGAAGTGAAGCGAGAGTCTCTGTCAAACACAATAGACTTGGGTACACCATGTAGTCTGACGATTTCTTTCACATAGATTTCTCCCAGCTTGCTGACTTGGTTTGTGGATCTGATTGGCAAAAAGTGGGCCACTTTGGTGAGACAATCTACTATCACCCAAACAACAACTTCTCCTTTTTGGTTCCTGGGCAAACCACTGACGAAGTCCATGGCAATGTTATCCTACTTCCATTCAAGGATTGGGAGTAGTTGTAACATTGTAGAGGGTTTCTGGTGTTTTACTTTCACTTGTTGGCATGTTAAGCACTTAGAGACGTATTTAGCTATGTCCCTTTTCATTCCTATCCACTAGTAGGTTTTCTTGATGTTCTGGTACATCTTTTCCCCACCAAGGTGCATGGTATACTTAGTTTTATGAGCTTCATCCAGTATGACCTACTTGCTCTATCACTACTGAGGTACACATATCCTTTCTCCGAGCCTTAGGATGTTTTCAGCATCCATCCTGAAGTCAGTATGTTTTTTTTGCGTGACTCCTTCAATTAGTTGAGCAAGCCATTTGTCTTGCTTCTGTTCATCCCTGAGCTAATGTAATAGGTCTGGCTAGCAAGACATATTGTAAAGATAGGCCTCTTTTTCATTAAGGTTTACACCCAACCTAAAATCTTCAATCAACTGGTACATTTGGCCTTTTTCTCCCTCCCGCTTGTTGAACTTCCTACTCAAAGCATCGGCCACCACATTGGCCTTCCCTGGATGGTAGTGTAGTTGAAAATCATAGTCTTTCAAGAATTCCATCCATCTTCGTTGCCTGAAGTTCAACTCCTTCTGGCTGTAGATGTACTTCAAGCTCTTGTGATCTCAAAACAGCTCAAATTTTTTTCCATAAAGGTAGTGTCTCCAAATCTTCAGGGCAAACACAATGGCCGCTAGCTCTAGGTCGTGAGTAGGGTAATTTCACTCATGGACCTTCAATTGTCTCGAAGCATAAGCAACTACTTGTTTTTCCTGCATCAACACTGCTCCAAGCCCACTCAGCGAAGCATCAGTATAGAGTATGTAAGTAACACTAGGAGTTGGGGTGACTAGAACAGGAGCCGTAGTCAATCTTGTCTTCAGTTATTGGAATGACTATTCACATTTCTCATCCCACTGGAACTTAACTCCTTTTCTGGTCAACTTAGTCATAGGTTCTGCCAACTTGGAAAAATCCTTAATGAACCTTCTGTAGTAGTCTGCCAAGCCCAAGAAACTTCTAATTTATGTTACTATCTTGGGTTGCTTCCAGTTCATAACAACCTCTACTTTCTCTGGATCTACAGAGATGTTTTTTGCTGACACAACGTAGCCAAGGAACTTGACAGTTTCCATCCAAAACTCGCACTTATTGAATTTAGCATATAGCTGGTTCCTTCTGAGAGTTTCCAGCACGATCTTCAAGTGTTCTAGGTGTTCAGCTTCTGACTTAGAGTAGATTAGGATATCATCCACGAATACTACTACAAACTGGTTAATGTACTATCTGAACACTCGGTTCATCAAATCCATGAAGGCAAACGGGGCATTGGTAAAACCAAATGGCATCACGGTGAACTCGAAGTTTCCATATCTTTTCCTGAAGGCAGTCTTGTATATGTCAGACTCCCTGATTCTCAGCTGATGATAACCCGACCTAAGATCAATTTTAGAGAAATGAGTGGCTCCTTGTAATTGATCAAATAGGTCGTCAATCCTTGGTAAAGGATATTTATTCTTTACCATAACTTGATTTAACTTCCGATAGTCGACACACAGTCGCAAGGAACCATCCTTCTTCTTCACGAACAACACTGGAGCTCCCCAAGGTGATTCACTCGACCTGATGAAACCTTTATCCCTGAGCTCGTCCAATTGAGTTTTCAGTTCAATTAGTTCTGCTGGCGCCGTCTTATAAGGAAGTATGGCTATAGGGTTGGTTCCAGGGTGAAGTTCGATCTTGAACTCTAACTCTCTAGCAGGCGGTAGTCCGGTTAAGTCATTTGGGAACATATCCTCGTACTCCCTAACCACTGCTAAGTCTTGTATCTTCTTTGGTTCCATAGGCTCTTCTTCTGAGAGTTCCTCAAACTCATCCGTCCGCTTCAAGCAATTCAGCAAGGCTAGGGTTGGACTTTTTGGTAGTCTCTGCATATCCCCATAGATTTTAAAGATCTCCCCAGAAGGTAATGTTATAGTTACCCGTCTCTTAAGACAATCTATCTGGGCCTGGTACTGATCTAACCAATCCATCCCAAAGATTAAATCATAGCCATAGAAAGGTAGGGTATATAAGTCAACTGTTAAGAGTTTATCTCCAAACCTTAGGTCACAACTACACATTCTTTTTGAAGCCACTGTGGTCCCTATTGGTGTGGACACATTCAAAGTTACAGGTAGTGTTTTCGTCACAAGTTGTAATCTATCAGCTAGTTCTTCAAAAAGAAAGGATTTAGAGGCACCCGAGTCAAACAATAGTTTCATAGCAACATTAAATAACAGGAACGTACCTTTCACTGCAGGGACCTAGTCTTCTTGGGCCTCAACCGCGAACACTCTAGCCTGGTTTTGACCACGGCCTTAGTTTTTCCCCTTATTGGCATTCTGATTCTGTCTGGCTTGAGGGCGCCCATTTTGACCTCCTCCCTGGGTGTTTTGTTGTTGCTATTGTTGTTCGGGAATCTGAATTGATGTTGTTGGGCAGTTTTTAGAAAGATGTTCCCTTTGTCTGCATACAAAGCACAATCCCAACCTCTTAGCCTGCTCCCTTGCCTCATCCTTGTTCTGTCCCTGTTTCTGTGGAGCCTTACCACTTTTGCTTTTCTTTTGGGTCCCTTGTTGGTCTTTTCCATTTTCATTCCGCTTATTCTTTCCTCTCAACCTTTGTTCCAAGTTAAGCTGTTGTTGTAGGATTAAAGCTCGTTTTACAACTTCTTTGTAGGTTCGAAGGCCTAATGTTATAGTATGTGTCAAATATTCGTGCTATCATGGCTCTAGATTCAGTTTCTAGGTTCTCGACTTGTTTAGTGGCCTAAAGTCTTTCTTCTAGGTTTTTTCATGCATGGGTACAGGATTTGGTCTTAAAGCAAATAAACAATAAAGCATGCATATCACACAATCATACAATCACGCTAGCACAGCAAGGTTCCAAGCTTCCACCCAAGCTTTCAGGTTCAAGTGTCCCATACCACTCTACCCCTTCCACTTCGGCTTTTACTCAGAACAGAGCTGCACCCAAACAATTTCGTAAATGTCTCAATAACTAAGGTTCTCGAGCCCACTATACTCAACCGTCCCATACCAGCGAGCATAGAGAAACCTGTTCTGCCAGAGTTACCGATCATTTACCACACATGGTCCATCATTCTCCGAGTCCTGGCTTCCTCCATACCCCCGAATTCCTATGAATCCCATACTACATAGAAACCGAAAGATACAGAAGCTTCCTGGTCTCGTGTCTTGATCAAACAATTTTCTATTTTCACACAAGTTTTCGTCTCTAGCATATGCCCTAGTGTTTTATGTTTTTGATCCACTGTGCCACCCATGGCTACACCCATTTCTACCTAAGGTCTTTTCCCTGGACCTAGGGTTCAGTTCTGGTTGACTTACAACCTCTATCTGGCCAAGATACCACCTTTGACATCTTTTTTTTTACTTCTAATCAATTACTTGCCCTAGTTTCCAACCTTCTTATTTTCTTTAATAGAAAGTAAGGGTGTTCTTCAACTCAGACCACTCATGTGAACTGGTGGGACAACCTCCAGATCGGGCGGCGAGACCGAAGTCTGCTTAGTAGCCGCGCTTTCTAGGGTGAGATAACCCACCTCCCTTTCAATGTTTAGCTTTTCTCAGGACAAGGCTTACCCACTATCAGCTCAACTTGTAGTCTTCGTATCTGAACAAAACATTTCAAAATATATTTTTCCTTTTTGAAAACACTTTCTAAAATATTCATCAATTTCAAAATTAGAAGGTAGGGCATTCTAAATTCAATTCAATTCATGGCGAAAACTTAATTTGGGTTTCTGATTCTTGTCAAGCAACTAATGTTTGACTTTCTATCTCTAGCCTAATCAACACATGTTTAGGCTTAACTTTCTTTTTCTAGCCCAAGGCACCTAAAGCTTAGGCTTTGATACCACACTTGGTATTAGAGTAACTTTCTATTCTTGGCCCAACAACTAATGCCCAGGCTCTGATACCACACTTGTAACATCCCAACCCCCGTATCTCTTAAGCAGTGTACATTGCCACCGTTCTCTTGACAGTGGACTTAACAAAATGGCAGGTCGGGCTGGTGCTACATTACAAGCGACACATACTTGTTCTTTTCTTTTCAATATCTCATGCCTTTGTATAAAATTCAAGAATACAAAACTTTCAATAAAATCAAGGCAAATTAAAAAAGATAAAGAAATTCAAACTATTTTATTCATAATAGAAATTGAGAGCACTAAACCCTTAAAAAAAACTAATAATTATAGCGGAAGTCTTCAAAATACTTTTCAGTAGAAAAACATAAAAACTATGGGCAACATGCATCATAATTCAACCATCTTTCGAACAACCATGTTTCATATTCAAACTCATAATACAATCATAATTCAAACACTTGCAATCATTAATCGTTTCAAACAACAATTTGTTTAAGTCGAGTCTAAGACCAAAAGGGCCTTCAATCCCTTGATGTTCTTAACTAAGTAAATAGGGCTCACTCGACATCAACCCGTTAGTGGCACATGTCAGCATCAACCCGTTACACATGGTAACCCACTAGTGGTACACAACCCTCAAGTACTTAGGTCTGAAAACCATATAACCTAACTCATATGAAAAGAACATCCATAGTGTCGCCATGACCACTATGATGGTAGTGGTTATTATCTCCATCGTCTTTGTTTAATTCTCATATCATGATCTCATAAAATAAATTTCAGAATATGAAATCAAACTAAAATTCAAAATATACATAGTCCATTCATGAAACACTCATAAAACATGCATCATACTTTAATTTAAAAGCCTAAGCATGATACTAACATGGCATGGATGATATGATTTCTCAAACATGAATCAAAACTGAAATACTGAAATAAACATATAAAATTATAGAACTGAAGTTGAAAATCTTTGATTTCAGTGAAAAACACACAACAATGATCATGCCATGAAATTATATAAGAACAGAAGGGTGTTCTAGAAATCACTTCCACCTTGTGACGCTTTCTTCCAGAATTTTGGTAACAATTTCCCCACGTACTAGTGCCCACGAAGATCGCTCAACTTAATTTCCCAAATTCGAGAGAAGAACTTCTCAAACACACAAGAAGGGAAGATGGGAAAAGGTGCCAAGAAGAAGGCTTTGAGAAAACAAGAGGAGCATCAACTCTTATTCTTTGGAATGAATGAAATTATGAGCCTAAGGGGGTTTATATAGATTTTTCAGGGGAAGAAAATAGAAAGTTTTGTGTCCTTCTATGAATAAAACACTCTAATTCTACCTAATTTCGTAGTTTCTAATTTTTGGAGTAAAAAGAGTATTTTTTGAATTTTTTCTAGATTTTAGAAATATTTTTCATATTTTAGAAACTTTTTTTTTGAATTTTTCGGATTTAATCTCGTATTTTTTGTGATTTTAACGTATTTTTCGTAATTTAAATTTCGAATTTTATCTAGTTCCTCGGATTTTGCTCCAGACACGCAGTCGGATTCGATCAGAGCCGTTAGATTAATCTCGGATAAATCAACAGAATTCAGATTCTCGATCTCAGCAATTAGATTTCCTCGAGCGCATCAACGTTCACGATTAGCCAAAACAACTTCAATCTAGATCGTTAGATTATCCTTGAGCGCAGCACGATTTTGTGATCGACTACGCGGCTTCGATCTTGACCGTTAATGATCCTCGTTCACAGTGTGCGCATCAACGTTCGCGATCAACGAATTCCATCTGGATCGCACGATCATCCTCGAGTTATGCATGCGGATCTCTGGCCATTCGATCTTTCTGATTCGGTGCTCTCGTGTGTACGTGCGGATCTGATGTTGTCCGTAGGATGATGAGATCAGATTCCAAATCTACGATTCATAGCATTTTGAGTTTGTTTTTGATTTTTCAACTGAATTTCTTGCATTCTTTTCAAATTTTTTTCCAAATCTAGATCCCAATTGACTTTCTAATCCTGTTTTCATAAAAAATTGCACATATCCTTGTATTTTTGGCTATGATATCTCATTTTATGCATTATTTTCATATATTTTCTTTCAAAAATCTACTAAATTGATTTTTATTTCTCATTTGGGTTAGTTATGACTTGCCAAAATTTTCATTCGTCAATTCTATATAATTTTCTAAGTAAAAATAAAAATTTCAGAATTTTTCGAGATGTTACAAAATCATATTCTAATCCAAATGAGACGTCCCATATGTGCTCGTGGCAACTTTTCTTTTTGGTTTCCTTTCTTGTTCATCACACAAACACACAAAGAATACTTTTCCATTCTCTTATTTCTTTGACATCAAGCATGGGTGTACACTGTCATATTTGAGGGGACACCATATAATAGTCATAGATGCTCATCTTGGTTCGACGAAACTATCTAAATAGGGTTGCTCACATGTGTGCACACACACATATACATGGTTGGGCCGATTTGGGCTTAAGTGGGTGTGGGTGTATGTAATCAATTGGGGGTGTATATGAAATCATGTCTCATAGTTTCTAGACCATATAAAATGTCTGCTAATGTGGGTGTGTTGAATCATTTGTATGGGATATGGGATCATTTTACAAGGGTTCAAATAAAGGAAACATCCCATGAAACTTTGGATAGAGTGAGGGTACACGTGATCATGGTGTTCTACCTATGGACTTGTACAGTCTTAGGGTGGCCATGATTTTATGGGTTCACAAAAATTAGATAAAAATTAATATCTCTTTATTTATAAGGAATTATGATTTATAACTTATAATTTTAGAATCGCATGAAAAAAATTAAGAATTTCAATATATGGTTTTCTACTAATGTGGGTGTACTGAATCATTTGTATGGGATATGAGATCATTTTACAAGGGTTCAAATAAAGGAAACATCCCATGGAACTTTGGGTAGGGTGAAGGTACACGTGATCATGATGTTCTACCCATGGACTTGCACATGCTTAGGGTGGTCATGATTTTATGGGTTCACAAAAATTAAATAAAAATTAATATCTCTTTATTTATAAGGAATTATGATTTATAACCTATAGTTTTAGAATCACATGAAAAAAATTAAGAATTTCAATATATGGTTTTCTACTAATGTGGGTGTACTGAATCATTTGTATGGGATATGGGATCATTTTACAAGGGTTCAAATAAAGGAAACATCCCATGGAACTTTGGGTAGGGTGAGGGTACACGTAATCATAGTGTTCTACCTATGGACTTGCACATACTTAAGGTGGCCATGATTTTATGGGTTCACAAAAATTAAATAAAAATTAATATCTCTTTATTTATAAGGAATTATGATTTATAACATATAGTTTTAGAATCACATGAAAAAAATTAAGAATTTCAATATATGGTTTGGCCAAATTGGTTTTCATTTACTTTCCTTATTTAGAACCCACTGAAGGTACTATGAAATGAAAATCTAAATCTTGGCCAATTGTCTTAATTTTTGGCTATGTTGTTTATTTTTTTAGTTCATGTCATCTCGTTTTGTTTCCTGTTATTCGATTCTCCTAAAAACCCTAAATGTCGATTCTTTCTAATTTGGACCCCCCTGAAAAGCGTTCAACAAATGAAAACCATAATCTTGACCAATTGTTCTAATTTTTGAATATGTTGTCTAATTAGTTGGTTCATGTCACCTTACTTCGTTTCAGGTTGTTTTGGGTCCCTAAGGGTCACCAAATAAGACTTTTGAAAACTTGCCTTTCATTAGCCCCAAAATGAATCCAGTTTCATTTTGCATCCAATTTTACTGAATTGATCTTGAATTTCATTTAATTAAATACAGAGTTTTTAGGGTATTACAAACCTTTTCCCAGTGAGCTACTAACTAAGCTCTGATACCAATTTTGTAACACCCTAATTCTCGAGCCTTTGTTTCTGTCACATGTGTCACGCATGGAGAGATGCACCATTAAATGTTGACACAAATATCATTTGTCAAGAACCAGGACATTACTATTCTCATATTCAATTCTCATCAAATAACATCTAGACATACCAGAACTTATATAAATAAATAATCAAACTCCCAGACTCACCAAGGAGTAACACATGGAAGCATGGAACGATCATCAATAGTTAAATTATTAACTTCTACATTTAAAATCTAAATAGAAGTGGAACAAGTTTTTAACTGAAATATCTAGACATGGCCTATGAAGCCAAAATATAAACTACAAAAAAAAATTTAATAACTCAAGACCAATCTGGAGGGCCATACACCCAATCTAAACAAACTACTCAACAAAAAAACTCTAATAACAACCTCAATAGTGAGGTTTGTAGGTCCTATAGTACACTGTAGTACTATCAACACGAAATGCCTCATGGTCACCTGAAATAAAGATTTAGGGTGAGCTAAAGAGCTTATTGGATCACACGCAGTACATTAATAGCATTATTTAAATCAAACATAAAACTTGGAATCACTTATTAAATATTAGGCATTTCAAACATTCAATTATTCATTAGTTATTAATTATGCCGAAGGGTCTAACTCTAGTGTTCTCTCATCATCATCATGTTAGAGAAAACGAGGAAAATGCACTATATGTCAGATTCAAGTGGGATAGGGGCACACCAATCACCCAATTCGGGAACTAGGGTCACACCCACAGTTCTATCATCAAGAACTAGGGGCAAACCCATCGTTCCTTATTGCAAGAACATCCATAGCGATTCCCCATGGACCACTATGATGGTACGTGGTTCAACTCGAAATTTATCTTCGCTTGTGTGTCAACAAATGTAACACCCCAACCCCCGTATCATTAAGCATTGGACGCATCCACCATTTTTTTTGATAGTGGACTAAACCAAACGGCGGGCCGGGCCGGTGTTACATTACAAGCGACGCACACTTGACTTTCTATTTCAGTCATTTCATGCCTTGATCGTATTTAACCATACATAACT
>JAJIYU010005413.1:0-22337 GCA_030144865.1 Tinospora cordifolia
TAGCCTATAGACTCCTATCCTCATAAAACATCCATAACCATTTGCCCAATAAAGTTTTGCTCTTTTGTAGCATGTTGCTTAGATCCAATCTACCCTTCCCCACTGCCGTGCAAACCTCTCTCCACTTGATCAATCTATGCCGCATTCTTCCTTCGTACAAGAAAAAATTCCTTCTTAATTTTTTAAAGAGAAACGGTAATTTTTATCGATATATAATCAAATACAAACTAGGAAAGACTGCCAACCAATATACACACCTACAACAATGATGAAACAAGACTAGCGTGCCCTCCGCCCCCCCTCCCCCCTTTACAATCCACCAAAAGACTCCTACAAAACATTTTCCCACCCTCTTAACCATTTCAACATAGGATATCCCAATGATAGAGAACAATTATTGATCTAAAAAGACGTTAGAGACTAATATTCTTCTCAAATTGCACCTCGAGGTAAAAATCTGTCCTCAAAAAGCCTAGCATTCATTTCCTTCTACAAACACTAGACCATCACCAAACTTTCCACGATTCAATGAGCCTTCCATTTTGCTATGATCTCATCCCAAAATGGGCAAACACTAAACTTAGCCTCCTATTCAATCACCTCTGGGAATATAGGAAAGTGTCTTCTCCACCTTTCTCAGACTTTGCTCGAGAAAGGACACTAAATAAAAAAGTGTGCAACTGTCTCACCGCTTTGTTTACACAAATAACAACATGATGGGAAAGATAATGATGCGGGAACCGTTTTTGATTCATTTCCCTTGTATTAACTCTCTTTAACCACTACCCAAGCAAAGAACTTCACTTTGGATGGAATTGGAGCCTTCTAAATTTCCTTTAATATTGATGAGAGCTGGATCAATGGATCATCAATCAAGAAAGAAAAGAAAGATTTTGCGGAAAATTCACCCAAATTCTCTTTGAGCCAGACAATTTTGTCTTTTCTATCCTACAACACACTATCCCTTAATAATTCTCGGAGAGCTATCTCTTCCTCTTCACACCTCGGGCCACTAGTTGATCTCAAATGAAGGTCCCACTAAAAGGGTATTGAGTCTGAATATTGATCAATAAAATAGGAAATAACGCATTTATGACCCATTGATTGCCTATACAGTCTTGGGTACATGATTGAGAACGCCTCATTTTCCCACCACACATCCTCCCAAAATCAAATGGCGTCACCTTTGCCTAGCTGTAGTCTTCTTAATTTTTTTAATCAACTTTGCTACTCTCCTTAGGATCTTAAAGACTAACATAAAGTAAGTTGATATTGCTTCAAGGACTAATTTTAGTAGAAGTAGCCTACCTCCCTTGTAGAGGTTGTTGTACCTCCATCACTTAATTCTTCTTTTGATTGTCCAAATAATTGGTCCCAAAAGGACATTTTCCTTCGATCCCTCTCTTACGAAAGGCCTAGGTGTTGCATTGGCCAGTTGCCCCACGCCATTCCCATCCTGCTGGCAATATCATTGATGTTTGTTTCCTTCATATTCAACCTAGTCACTTGACTTTTCCTAAAGTTAATGCTCAACCTTGACAATTTGCAAAGGGTTTTGAGTATTCTCATGGCATTTTCGAAGTTCTACTTAATTGTTGATAAGCATCAAGTAGTCATTTGCATACTATATATGGGATACTTGGATCCCATCTCCTCCAACACCAAAACCTCTTTAGCTTCTCCCTACCTATGGCCTTCTTGAGCAAGCCATTCAAAACATTTGCTAAAATTTTAGAAAGGAAAGGAGACAATGGACCCCCTAGTCTCAAACCTATTTTCTCCCTTGGCCTTCCATTTATAATGATAGAATATCCTTGGAAATGGCTATCTTTCTCTTGCCATTTGTCTAGGTGAACGAAAATTTTATAGTCTTTGTCTCCCTCTGACCTATGTAATTGATCAGGTCCTCAAATTAGGTCATGGTACTATCATAATCCTTTCCCATTATCTTCTCACTTGGCTTCTTCTTCTTGACAACATTGAAGTCTCCTACCACACACCAAGGGCCTCAACAAAGGGCTGACAATGTTGCCAATTCCTTGGCAAGGAACAAAAATTCGACTTCGCCTCAAACTTTGACCTTTGAGAATTAGAATTAATTCGAAGAGTTCGAGAAATTCGAAAGGATTTTTGTAAAAAATTGTTAACTTAGAAAAGTTAGAAAAATACTATGTAAATGCTAAAATATGCGCAATTTCTATGTAAAATGATGAAAATAAATATAAATACATTTTATATATAAAAGTATACATATAATGACTTCTAATGTGTATTTTAACGTTAACAATGTTTAATGCATCTTGCGCATGTTAACTGAAAACTGTTATAAAAAAAGAAAGAAAGAAAAACTTTTTTTCAAACCCTAATGGTCTTGCGAACATAAACCTTAAATCAATTGATTGTTGTCTCTCTAGTTGCTACAAGCGCAAGTGTACTCGATCTTCTTTATCGATTACAATAGATGGCTCTCATTTCTTGTTTTTCTCTCAATGCCTCTCCTTGGAGGCTCTGAACTTATTTTTCGGCTAATTTTGGCAAAATTTAGCTAATTTTCATATTGTGGACTTTGTTTGTATGAATTTGGTGTTGGTGTATGGAGCTGGTTCTTATCCATGTTTGTGCACACTCTGGTACATCATTTACGCTTAACCAATTAACAAAAAGATTTCTTTCTGCTATTAGAAGAAAAAGATAAATGAATTTCTTTTAGATTCATGGTACAGCGTTATTTGGAGGATTAGAAGAGATTAGTATCAGTGCAAGCTTTAGAATCTAAAGCCTGAATAGAAAAAGGAGAACAACAAGAGGATGTGACAGAAGACTAGTAGAATCTCAGCCAGAAGAAAAATTATATTTTAATGTATTCCAAGAAAATTGAATCAACGTATAGTTTTGAGCCTTAGCAATTGTCCCAAAGCAAGTGTAGTGTCTGAGCCTAGTAACTTGCGAAAGAAGAAACAAAAATTCAAGCATGGTAAGGATTAAGGAAACAAAAATTCCTGCATGATTAAGTATTTACCATGTTAACAAAAGGAACTTTAGCTCACAAGGATCCAATAATGAATCCCAAAAAATATGCCTAAACATAAAATTGTTAGTACTTATTTGTAGTGGCCGTAAAATCAGTGTTTTTTTATAAATGATTGGTTTGTGAAATACTAAAAAACAGTAAGCACAAAGATTGTTATGCACAACATACTTGAATGTTTTATGAATTGCAATTTTTGAATTGTAAGAGTTCTTTTTTCTCTAAAATTTATGAAAGAGAAAAAGAGAGCAGTAACATGGACAACATAATACGAGAAGGAAGGAAAAAATAAAAAAAAGTAAAATGAGGATAGGGACCAATTCTTCAAATTGAAATGTGTCTGTAACATTGGAGGTCCGAGGTGTGATGAGGAAGCAGAATCCCTTCACTCAATCCTGAGAGATTGTGTGTTGCGGAACAAGGAGGATTCAATTATGTGGATCAACGAAAGCTCTAGGAGATTTTCTTCAAAACCCCTCTTTTTATTTATGATCGAAGATCCTTCTGTTCTTCCTACCCCTATTCTTAAGGAAATTTAGAAGGCCCCTGTTCTGTCAAAAGTGAAGTTCCTCACTTGGGCAGTGTTCAAGGAAAAGGTGAACACAGGGAATATGATCCAGAAGTAGTTTCCGAAGAGGTTTTTCTTGTCCCCTTCATGTTGCTTTCTGTGCAAGTAGAGTGAGGAGTCTATAGATCATTTGTTTGGTCGTTGTCACTTTTCCTTAATTGTTTGGGAAAGATGGAGAAGTCACTTTCCCATTTTCTCGAATGGAGCAGGGCAGGATAATCAGTTTTGAGTTTGCCCATTCTAGGAGGAAGCAATTAGGAAGTAGAGAGGCCACTGGGTGGTGACTAGTTTGGTTATGGTATGATGTTTGTGGAATGAGTGGAACGCTAGGGTATTCTCGGATAAGTTCCTTCCCCCTCACACCATTTGGGAGGAATCCCATTACCTAGCCTCATTTTGGATTAGCCACAGTCCTTTGTCTTTAGGTTATTCAATGTCTAAATGGCATAGAGGGTAGGGCAATGTTTTATAGTTTTGGGAGTTAATGTTGTATGTCTTTCGTGGCTTTGTTTTGTCCTGTTTTTTCTCCCTTTAATAAAACTTATTTTCTTTAAAAAAAAAAAAAAAAGAATTGTGTCTATACCATGCTTTCACTTCTTGGGAAACAACCCTTACATGCCATTAAAACCTTAGATGATCGACTCTAAGGCATCTTACCCTCAATTTCTCTTCATCCCCTCAAATATGCATGTATTCCTTTCCCATTTTGAAGGCATCGGCAGATGGTAAGGAATCTGGCTCTCCTTAAAGAATGTCTAAATACTTTAGTTTGTTGATCAACATGATTCCGACAATTCCCAAGCAATTATACGTTAGGGTTTGGAATTGAATTGGAAAATATTGCTTTATAAATTATAGGAAAACAATAAGATTTCAGTTTTGATCCAAGTCCACATGACTAAAACTAGATCTAAGTCTTTTTTTTTTTTAAAGTAAAAATTGCTTCCTTTTCTTTAGTAAAAGCCTCTAAAGAGTAAAAAGGCAACATGACTTCAATAAAAGAGAAGAATTTTCCTTTTTGAGATTATCTTTTCCTCTCATATGATGAGACAAACATATAATTTGCTTCTGGTTTGTCTTTTTTCATAGGTTGCTCGAGGCGACAACAGTGGTGGAGAATCCATTCCTATGCTTTTGAGAATCCCTCGATTTTTGGACCCCTGGGGTGGTTATGATATGATTGGATTTGGAGATATCCTTTTCCCAGGCTTGCTCATTGCATTTGCTTTCAGGTAACTATGTTCTTAATTTTATTTAAATAGTTGTGATATGATTGGATTTGAATGTTTTCCATCAAGTTTCAAGGGCACCTATGTTGTGTTCAACTTGTCCCCATGTTCACATCATGAGTAGGAGATACTGGAATTTTTATTCCACATGGACCCATAAGAGTAGAGCGTGAGCAAAAATCTATCAATACCCACCACTCCCACATTACGCCCTAGTTAGGCAATTGGCATTTGTTTTGACCTTGGGAAGATTCGTGGTTGGGTTCACCCTCATTGGCAGTGAGGTTTCCACCTATTACAACCTTTCCCAATAGATGCGCATCATGTTGCCAAAATAAGGGATTAATAGACCATCTCTTTTTCAAGTGTAACTAATAAAACAGATATGGAATGAATAGTTAGCCTTTTCTGGAGGTAAATTTGTAGTTACGGCAACAATCGAGGAAGGTTTGACTCTAAATCACATACCCTCCATGTCTAACGACAAAAGGGGGTTGGGGTTCATAGCGTTCTATGCTACACTATGGACGAAATGGAGAGAAAGGAACAATTGAATCTTTAGAGGGAGTCAAAGGATGGAATAAAGCTACGGGAGGAAATCAAGTTGACAGCAAGCTTTTGGGTTTCTGCTTCAACTCTGTCTACAAGCTTCCCAGTGTTAGACATTTGGAATTTCTGTATGAATGTATAAAAGACACACTGTAATTGGTAATAGTGGTTTTTTGGCTGTTATAACTGACATTGCCAATGCACAGCTTGTGGCCAAGGTTTCTGATGTACATAGTGTCCAAAAGCAATACCAATATATAAATTTTTGTTTCTTCTCAAGAGATATATATTTATATATATTACAACCTCTCCCTCGTTAGAAATCGTCCAGTTGCCTTTTTCTTTAGCTAGAATACTATCATTGACCACACCATTTCATGGAACTTTCACTTCTATCGTGATCTTACTATCAGAGAATTCTTGGACCTTCTGAACCTTCTCAATCGTCTCTCCAATGTTTGATACTATTCTTCATGTGATAACTTCACCTGGAACCTAAGCTCTAATGGTCTTTTTTTCCACCAAATCCTTCTTCAATTTTTTATGACAAGCCCCAAACCTTGGCTTGTTTCCTCTATCATGAATCATTTGGCAAGTGAAGCGCCTACTAAAGTTAGGTTTTTTTTTTTTTTTTTGTTGGTTGATCACTCAGAGAAAAATTAATACTTGTGATCATCACTAGAGATTTGCTTCTCATTGGTGCCATATCTTCTCATTGCTGTCTGTTTTGCTTGTCGGCTGAGAAGCACACCGATCATTGTTTCTTTGAGTGTGGAGTCATGAAGAATATTTGCAGCAGATGGTTTGTGTTCTCAGCTTGGAGGTATAGATCACAAGAAATGTGGAGGTTCTTTCCCTTTCCCATTCATATCTTTCTCAAGATGAGAAGGGCACTGGTTTGGTGGCCTTCATATGTGTCTTTGTGGTTAATATGGTTTGAAAGGAATAATAGGGTTTCTGTACGGATAGAGCTATAGTCATAGATGTCCTATGGGAAAATACCAAAGTCTATGTAACAAGTAGGGTTTTGGTTTCTCCATGGTGTATTGGTGTCACCATCTGAAGGTGGATACTCAATTGGAAAAGGTTGTCTATTTAAATGTGATGTTTTGGCACCCATGCTTGGGTAGTATTGATTATAATTTGTAGGTTTTTTTTTTTTAAAATAAAGTAGCTTTCTTTAAGAAATTATGTTTCCTTCTCCAAAACAAAAGATGGAGAAGGAAAAGAAAGATAATGGGATTGGGTTATGTAACTCTAAGTCGGCATGAAATCATTAATTTCATGTGTGGTCAAATAACAGAACAATAAACTTATAAAGTAAGGTGGACTGTCAAACTAGCAAATTATATGATCTAGAAGCAAATTGCCACAAAATGGAGAGACGAGTTTAAAGTCAAATGCCACCCTTCCAACTTCATACACTTAATATGACTGATATTGTACAGTCATTTATGGATATTTTAATGTATTAAATGTGTACAATTGTAGTAAGGTTTGACTGGGTAAGGGGCAAAGAGTTGTTAGAACTTAGAATAAGGGACATAGGTTGGAAAAACTCTTCAAGGGTTTCCACTCTTACATATAATTTTCATACAAAGAGGATCACCTACACCTAGAACTAAGAGGAAAAGTTCAAAAACAACTGGAAGGCACACACAAAGGAAACAAAGACTAGTGATCGAAGATGATAAACCCAAGGAAAAGGTGAGAGGCAAAGGGCATAGTCGCAATCAGTTACGATGGATCAAAAGCCAATAATTGTAGTTATTAGTTGCTAAGCAGAAGGCTCTTTAAGAGATGTTCCAAAATGATAGAAGGTTGGCTAATGAACAAATTATTGGGGTACAAACCTATTGAATCTCATCTTCAACAAAGGAGATTAGGAGAGGTAGTTGCGCGATTTGGGAATACTAAAGCACTACTCAAAAGTCAAAAGGAGCAAAAAATAAAAAAAATAAAAATAAATAAAATAAATAAAAGAGACCCAAGAAGGTAAATGGATTGAATAAGTCAATAATAAATGAACACCTAACAAACCGATTAGGCTAGGGCTAAGAAGAGCAACCCAAGGCACAAGGAATGCTCCCACTAAAAAACAGAGCTTCTTATTAAATAGCAACTAGAAACTACAATTGGATCTTCTCTTTATAGAACCTCTCACTTCCATATGTTCCTTAAAAGACAAGCCTTTATCTTCTTCTCTGAACTCAAGCCTTCTTTTTACTCATAGAATTGCCTTCTAATATTTCAATAAATCATAAAAAGCTTAATGCCTCACTAAAGATTTTCTAAACTTATCTAATTTAGTAAATTTCTCCAAAAAAAATGTCCTTGTTAAATTTAACTTTTCCTAATTATTTTTATTTTTTTCGAAAGAGAGGGTAGTTATATTATAAAAGGTTGTGGGATGAGCATTGTGCTAAATCAATGCTCTCGCAAGTTCATGATTCACAATCAAGTAATAAGGTGATGAGTGAAGTATCATTCCCACGAGGACTTGTATGATGATTTGCCGATGAAAATTAATTCTACGACAATTGGGAATTGATGAACAAATTCAAGTTAACAAAAATGATATTGAGGAATTTAATAGAGATATGCAAAAAGAAATAAAACTAATGATTATAGCGAAATCTGATGGATAAATCAGGTAACAGTTGATTAAAATTTGTTAAGGTTGTCAAATTCCCCTAGGCTAGTTCAGTTTTGCTGCAGCACTTTGCTATAGCACCATAACTATCAAACTCATCTTGTTAACTAGAATCCCTTATAACTACATACTCATCTCCTAAGTATTATATGACTTGAATCCTTTCACTTTATCTAACATAGTCATGTGCCAAATTCAGATCAAGAACACTCATAAAGTCCTGATTCTAATGTATTATATAGGGCATTGATATAGTCTTATATCCATGCTAAATTCATTATCCAAATTATGAGTTCGTGAAGCCTATATCATTCAAGTGAATTCCACTAATTTCAGCCTTTCCAGAATTGAAATCAGTTGTGATTCTTGTAATTGGTGATCAAGCAACAACAAGAATTGAATTTAAAACAACTTGAATGAACAAGATGAACCATTACTGCATTGCCATAGCAAGTGAAATCATAATATCAATCAAGAGTTCATAATGACCCCAACCTCAAGTTTTTAGTTTATGGATGAAATTACAAAACTAGCAAAAAGATACAGTTCTTTTATCATTCTTACGAATCAAACAATCAATCTCTAGAAGAATAAATCGATAGAAAGAAGAAGAATAGCCAAATAGACGAGGATGTTGATGATGGATTCCTCCTCTTACAAGTTCCTCTTCGAATCTCTTCCAACTTCCTCTCTCTGTTTTTCATTTTTGCTCCCTTTTTTTCTTCTCTCCTTCTGCTCTTCCTTTAGCTTCTTTTCTCTTTTTTTTCTTTCTCTTTTCAGGTTCTTTTACTTAACCAAATTCTCTCTCCCCCAACCAACCATATCCTCTTCTTTGCCACCTACCTTTCTTTTCATTGGTTATTGTTGCCTTAAGATGATTCACCTGCTTCTTTATCCAACTTAACTCATTTGTTAGATAGAGAACAATATCTGTCACGTTTGCATTTCCCTTTTTTTGGGAAACATTTCAGCAACAAAAGCATCTTCAAAAATACTACAACATATAAAGAAAGAGTTCAATCATTCTTTCAACCTTCCAATAACATCTGAAAGAAATAAGCAAAAAATGAACCAAGGAACCCCAAACGCGATTTAAAAAGAAATAGAATTATTTACTAGTAACTAAGCACAAAAAAGCAACACTAAAAAGAACGTGAAAATGATGTTATTTAAAAGCATTTCACTCTCCAAGCAAGTAGAATTAGGTTTAGAAATGTCATAATAACTATTTTCGTAGAGTTTTCAATGAGGTATCCCATTACAAAATGTTTCTTATAATCCAGCCAATATAATAACAGAAAACACCCTTACAGATCATAATTCTTCTTATAGAATTTATTACAAGAAATACATTCCAACAAAAATCTTTACAAAAATACCTTTATAAATCATACAAAATTTTGTGCTAGTTTCTCATCTACACTCCAAAACTGAGGCCCTTTCTGATGTGGTATCAGTTATCCATATAGCAAATAGTGTAACTGACCTCTGCTATACCTACTCTGCAGTTGATTCTCTTCCTTTGAAGATCCTTCTATTTCATTCGTCCCAAAGAGCATGCATTATAGCAAAAAGTGTACACTTTCAGTAAATTCTATTAGGGGAATTTCCAGTTTTACCAGATACAGCAAAAAGATTATCCTCCAAAGGGGCTTTGATCGCTTTGTGGTTGTGATTTCAGGCATTGCATATGCTTTTTGTAAGCATACAGCTTCCAAACGCATACTATGTATCCTCAATTGAACCCCCGCACAAGTAATACTAAGAGGGAGATAAGTGTGTATTAAGGAATTTCTTTTGAAGCCCATTTGCACAATTGATTTATTTAGGCTGATTAGTGCCCTAGAACCTTTGCCTTTGTAGGGACATTTATTGACCAAATGAACTTAGCATTGCCACTCTGCTCATTCCTTACACCATCTGTTCCTAAATGTTCCATAAATGATTTTACTTAAAAATTCCTAATGCCCTCCCCTATCCATCCATTCTTGTCATCTCTGTCATGCAGCGCCACTCCTTACAGAATTTGTTGCAGTTGAGTGATCTCCTGCTCATCTCCTTCTCCCAGATCACTTTTTTTTTTTGAAACAGAAACTATGTATATTAATAGCATAAAATAAGGTACAAAAGAGCCGGATGAGATATCCGGACTTAATTCTCATACCGCATACAGTCTGAAATTAAAACAGATTGGAGGATTGAACCCCCGTTACATAACCAATCCGAAAAGCTCTGGAGATCCATCTAGCGAACAAAAGGTTGGACCTCTCCCATATCATGCTATCCGATCTTTCTTCATTCAAAAACAGTCTTCTATTACGTTCCTCCCAGATTGTGTACCAAACAGCCGCCAATATGAACTTCCATTGCTGACTGATGTGTGCTCTTCTAACCCGGTCTGGGATCTGGAACCAGTTTTTAGCTTCAGGGGGGGCAAATGGAGTTGTGTTGCCTGTTCCACTGCCGCCAAATATTTTCTGTTGTCCTGCATTTTTCGAGCAGATGTTTGGTGGACTCCTCCTTTTCCCTGCACAGAATACATAAAGAAGGCTATAAAGAATGAGTGGGAAGGATTTGTTGGAGGTTTTCATTAGTCTTAAGTTTGTTAAGACTGATCAACCACATTAGGAATCTAGCTTTTAGGGGAGCCTTAGTTTTCTAGACAAAATCTGTCACCAATGTTGCATGCTCTGAAACCTGATTTGTTATTTTCTCCATAGCTGATCTCACTGAGAATGACTTGGTTCCTTCCCCTATCCAAATCGGTTTATCCTCCCATTCTGTTTCACTTAGGATGAAGCTGTTCAACCGGCTTAGGAGTTCTCCGAGCTCCTCGAGGTGGTGATCAGCTATGTTCCTTGGCAAATACAAGTTCCATCCCCACTGAGTTATGTTATCTGCGTGAGTCCTTGTTCTAAAGTCTGCCACCGAACCCTCTTTTTTTAGGCACATACTGTGGATATTGGGAAAGGCTTCCTTTAAGGGCTCTTGACCACACCATCGATCATCCCAAAACCTCACTTGCTCTCCATTTCCAATTTTCCAACATATGTGGGGCCTAAACTGGTCGTAAAAGCTGTGAATGTCCTTCCATGGTGCTCTGTGGCTGCACTTTTTATTGACAGCCGCTTCTTTTCCAAAGGCTCGAGATCCATGGATACTTTTCACTATGGTGGCCCACAAAGTTTTTGGGTTTTCCATCATTCTCCATAGCCATTTGGATCTTAGAGCTTCACTTCTTTTAACAATGTCTCCAATGCCAAGGCCTCCGTTTTTAACAGCTTTCCAAACTTGTTTCCAGTTAACAGGATTGTGACCTTTCTCATTTTCCTCCTGTTTCCATAGGAATTCCCTTATCTGCCTCTTTATAATTGCAGCAGCCTTCTTAGGAATCTTGAAGATGGATAAATAGTATGTCGGGAGTGCCTCTAAGACTGATTTCAGAAATAGTAATCTTCCTCCTCTGGATAAATAACTCTTTTTCCATCCCGCAGTCCATCTTCTAATAGTTTGGATAACAAGATCCCAGAAGTCAGTTTTGAAAGGATTACCTCCCAAAGGCATCCCTAGATACATGATTGGCCATTCCCCTCGTCCCACTTCCATCACTTATGCTATGTTCCTAGTTTCCTCTTCTTTAGAGTTTATTCCCAGCAACTGATTCTTGTTCCCATTCATTTTTAGGCCCGACAATAAGCAGAAGGTTCTCAAGGCACTCATAACCGATTGGATTTCTGTTCTTGTATTTTGCATGAAAATTAAACAGTCATCAGCGAATAACAAGTGAACTAGCGGGATGTTATCCTTTCCTACCATCAGTCCTTGTATCAATCCTTCCTTGCTTGCTTTCTATATGATGCGGGTGAAGGCTTCAGCGACTATAGTATACAAAAATGGGGATAGTGGGTCACCTTACCGTAAGCCTCTTCATCTATGCATCTGCCCTCCCACTTCATCTTTTGTGTAAAATGAAGTTATTGGGGCTTCATGTAATGTTATTTTTTAAATAAAAAAACTAGATTATATTACAAATAATAGATAAGAAGCTATTGGGGGCTTCGTGCAATGTGGATTGGCTAAAAATCTTAGGGAATTGGTGCTTGAATGGCTTTGTCTCACCATTGGTCTTTCCATCCCCCAATTTTCATTTCACCAACTGCAGAATTTGTGGGTGTGTGGAATGAATGAACTTCCATGGTCTTCTAATTGTGGCTTTTAGGTGAATCGCAGTTTTCATACCATTCTTACTTACCCCATGTATACTTTTGATGATGTTTGCCCATTGGTAATCCTTGTTTCCATAGAAGAGTCATAAACATTTTCCAGCTAAAGTCCTATTTCTTAGGATTATATCTCTTATTCCCCGAACCTCCTTTTTCCACTTATATGCACACTTGTTTCCACCTCACCAAGTTATTTGCTTTGTGCCCTTCTTCCTTCTTCCAAAAGAAATCTCTCATTATTTTTTCAACATGTAGAGCCACCTTCCTTGGCATCCTAAAACTTGTCATACAATTGGTGGGGATTGCTTTCAAAACAGACTTTAGAAGTAATCTTCCCCCTCTAGAAAGATAGCTAGTTCTCCACCCTTCTACCCTTCTTTTTTTGGTCTGCATCACTGGCTCCAACGACATTTTCCTTGGCTCTCCACCCAGTGGCATACCCAAATATTTTAGAGGTCATTGGCCCTTTGTCGTTCCCCACCTACCTGCTTTAACCATAATAACATCCCCTTTGATGTTTACTTTACCTACTTGACTTTTATAGGGATTGATTAAAAGGCCTGGCACTAAATAGAACTCTTTTAGCAATTTCATAGCAGAATCCAAGGTACTGTCATCATTGTTCGGAAGCGAAGGCAATCATCTACGTATTGAATGCGTTATTTGCACCTCATCTTTTCCTATCACAAAGCCTTTTAACTTCCTTTTTTGGGTGGCCTTCTCAATCCGTTTATAGTATCAACAACCATGATGCACAAGAAAGGGGAGAGAGGATCTCCTTGTCTTGGCACCTTGGTACCTAATATTTTCTCCTTCAGTTTTCCGTTAATCATGATGGAGAAGTTTGCAAACTTTAAACATCCTTCAGACCATTTCCTTCATCTCACTCCAAAACCTTTCCTCTGCATCACAAGGTCCAAAATTCTCAGCTCACCAAGTCATACGCTTTAGCGAAGTGCACCTTCAACAGATTTCCTTCTTTCCCAAAAGTTTTGTAATGTTCTACCACCTCGTTTGCCACAAGACTTGAAGTTGTAATTTGTTTTCCTTTCACAAAAGTTATTTGGGTCCCATCAACCGTATTGTGGATTACCTCCCATAATCTATTAACAAAAGTCTTGGCTATTATTTGGTAGACTAATGGGCTTAGAGTCTTCTACTTTCATGGAATTCCCTTCTTAGGGATTAAACAGACATAGGTTTTATTTATAACTTTGTTTACCATCCCTTCTTCATAGAACTGTTCTAACACCCTTACTAGGTCTTCTTTAACTATAACCCAATTTGTGTGGTAGAACTTCATAATGAATCCATGCACTCCTAGGGCTTTGTCTCCTTCACTTTAAAGATAACCTCCCTTACCTCCTCTTCAAGAGGCCTTTCAAGCCATTCTTTGAGCTGAATGCTGATAGGGGACCATTAAATTCCCAATTAATTTTTTATTCTCAAGTAATCCAAATTTGTGGATACATACGTGCATGTGTGTGTGTATGTGTGTGTGTATGACTTTTTTATCTTTCATATTAGGAGTTAGGATATATAAAAGTTACTTTGTTATTAGTTTAATTAATCAAAGTTAATAATAAATGATGAATTATGACGAAAACTTCATAGGTTGCTTTTGTTTATATAGTTTTTCTTTTAATTATTTTTTACCTAAATATAATTTTCTCCGAATATATAAAATAGATTTAAAATTATATATTTGAGCCTAGAGTGTGAAGTTTGTGGAAAATAAATGCATTTAGTAGCTGTTAAAAAATTATATCCATTTTTTATTATGTTATGGATGGATTAGATGTATCCTAACCAGTTTCTCTATAACTTTGTATGTGATTCTTCTTTGGCAATGGAATCTAATGAGTCATAGAATCTAATCTCTTTTTTCATGTTAATTTTGATTGTATCCACACGCCAAGTTACAATTACATGTTTGTAGCTCAACGCAGAATACTTGGCTTTTTGTGGCCATGCAGATGTTTCTCTGGATTCATGTTAATGATTTCATGTATTCATTGTATAAGTGATGGTCAAATGTTTCTTACTCACGAAATGTTTGGCTTAGCTTGGTTGGAGAATATTACAAATTTAAAAATGCAACCGATAGGTTGATTGGCTTATGAAAGTTGTTTGGACCTTGCCTAAGCCCTTGAAGTAAGGAAGCCACCTAGGACTTGTGTAGGCCCTAGAGGGGCTTAACTACAATTTATTTCTTTTTCAAGGGTGTCTATGAATTTGTTTTTTTAAACAAAAACTCCTCAATTCTTAATGTTGGAACCATCTACACCCAAAACCCTATGACATCGAGTTGCCATCTAACCATTCTCTGAGTTTGTTGCCAACTTTCGGCAACATTTTTTTTTTCTTGGGAAGAAACTAGATATTGTATATTAATAGAGTAATCTGCCATATGATCTATCTGGACAGGGAGTTACAACATCTGCAATATACATTTTGACACCAGTTGACGACCTTTTCCACCTTAATTTTACCTTATTTTCATCCAATTGACAACATTATCCCTTTTTATTTTATACAATTTAAAATAAAATGTCAATTGTAATTATATATTTATTTATTTATTTATTTATTTATTTATTTGTATATTATTTTATTTATGATTTATATATTGAAATTGAGTGTGTGTATATTTATATGTATGTATGCATGTAAGGGAACCAATGAATAAATAAATAGAACTTTTAGGGAAATCCAAATAAATACTTTATATGCCGCTTAAGTTCCACTTAGGCCTTGCCTATGCCTACCACAACCTTCCTGCCTAGATAACACTATTTGTGCTTCTCTTATAACATATTTTGTATCCCTTGATCCATGGTACCAAAGCTTTCTTAATTTGGGGGACTCTGGTTGGGTCCATGTTCATCTTAGGATTTAATCTACTACCTTGATTGAATCATAATGGTTAAATGGCTCATGGGATTGATATGAGCAGGTAGGGATGGTTACATTTTTGGAGTTCCAAACTTCATGTGTGTGTGTGTGTGTAGCAGCTGCATGGCCCATGACTGCAGTTAAACCCCTTGTGTCAACCCCTTTGCAAAAAGCTCTTAATAGAGGAGGTTCATTCTTTAGTATGCCCTTTCCAATAGTTTCTTTTTCATAGAAATCTTTGTTCTTTTCGCCTTATCGAATGATAGGACAAGCAACACGCAGTTGAACTAATCGAACTTTGACTGATTTTAATAAGAGCTTATGATTATGATGCTGAATTATAGATTCCTACATGCTGACATTATCGTCTCTCGGCACTACTTATATGTTTACTCAAACCACTAAAAGTGGTGTTTGGTATGCAAATAGGATTCTGAATCTAATTTACAGGAAAGTGATTGACGGAAATCTAAAATGCAAACCTTATATTGTGATGTGTGTTGTAAGAACTCTTTGTGTCACTGGCCAATGTTTGCTTACATGCTTCTACTGAATTTGCAGGCCTTTTTTTATTTGCTTCTTTCAGCTTTTCTATCTATTAAGTTGATACACAGTGTAGTATGGATGTAGTCGAGCAGATTAAGCTCTTTGCTCTATTACATTCAGACCAGCCTTAACCTGGATGCTTCTCTCTAGAGATTTCATCAAAGAAAGGACTCTATGAGACCTAAGAGCTGGTGCTTTTAACCTTGCTCAAACAATGTGATTCTCATTTCCCCTAAATTTAGGTATCATTTTCATAAAATAGGGTTTTTGTTGAAGTTAATAAGATTGACTGGAGCAATATCCATTAAGTAATTTTTACGACGGAATGGAGTACGACACTTCAAGTGTTCTTAAGTTTTCGATGTCTTATACCACCTTATTTATGTTATAATTTAACATTTCTCCTTGTAATTTATATGACTTTTTGCTATATGATTGAAGTATATCCAGAGGTTTTTCTTTTAGAATTTTTATTCTTCATATTTAATTTTATATTGTTTCTTTTGTATCGTTATTGCTTATAATATTGATGGTGTACTTGGTTGTTACAGATATGACAAAGCAAGTAAGAAGAGTCTGCTAAATGGATACTTCCTTTGGTTAATAATTGGCTATGGATTTGGTGCGTCTCTATGCATTATTATCTGATTTTCATATTAAATAAATGTCTTATTGCTTTCTGTGGAGTTGACAAATTTCATGTTTATGGCTTGCAATGCCTATTTTCATGTCACTCAAATGATCCCGCTTGCATTAACATACAAATCTGAGGTCATGCTGGTTGGATAAAAATTGACTTGAATCTTTTAGAAGTTGTGTACCAATGCAACTGACTTGTATTTCAATTGATCCTGTGTCATTGACCAAACTAGAATATGCCACTCAACATAACTCAACCTTACCTCTTCCCAACTACACAACGTTGACTACATGAACATGCCTCCTCCACTTCTCTTTATCTAGGGATTAATCAACATTTAATGACTTTCATGCCCTATGCATAGTTTGATTAATGATTGCAAGTTACAAATAGAAAGATTTTTTGAAAGCTTTTAAACTCTTGGTTAATATTTGTTTCATTGTCAAGGATCTCCACCTTTTAAGAGTAAATGCATTAGTTTTTCCTGAATGAAATATAAATAATCCTGGAAGATAAAAAAATTTTAAAAATGTCAAAAAAATGATTATTATACTTTGGAAAATATTAAAAAAGGAATAAATTCTTAGGTTAATGTTTTTATTATTGTCAACAATGAAAAACTTTACCCTTTAGCTTTGAGATGAGTGCTCAACTCCTAAAAATCACCTCCAAGATGTTTTGGTTGAAATTGGGAATGGATCGCAACACACTTGGGATCAAGGAATGCATCAAGCAAATGGCCTTGAAACTCCTTGTGGGGAAGGATCGGCAGAGTGGTTTTGCTCTTAGGAGGTTGGGGATTAGGGTAGAGGGACAGGTGTCAAAAAGAAGACATTTAGGTAGATGGGAAGTGTTTCTCTTTTGGAACCTTGAAAAACAAGAGGGGGAGTTTCATTTGATTTTTGAAGGTTGTTGGTAGTTTTGTGAAAGCCATTATTATCTTAACCCTAATGTTCGTTTGGGTGTTGGGTGAGGGACTTTTAGGTCAGCCTTGGCGGACCTATGAAGCATTGGTAAGGGAGACTTCCTATAGGTGGCTGCATCATTGATGTTGGCACAATAGATGCAAGAGCCATCCGTAATGTGCATTGGGGAATGGGTCACAATACAAAAGTATGCAAAGCATAACAAAGTTATTTTTGTCACAAGAGAGGTAAGCACGAGTATTTTCTAGCTTAATATGGTGGTTGTCAAAAGATTCAATGTAACAAGGTGGGGCTCAACTTGAGATGATATATCGATTGCTCTGCGTGAACCAATTTTCTTGTCTACGTTGATGGATGAAATCTCAATCTTCTGATGCAGAGATGAAGATTGAAGCACTATATGTTTCACTCGGCCAAATTGAAAGTTATAGCAAAGGACAATTCTATCTAATTGATGATTTCTAGGTTCCATTGTCTTGATGATTGGATTGGTGTCTCTAGATTTCCTCTTGCACACAGGAACCACAAGGTATTTGAATGTTTAGATGTGGATTACAAGTCCTTTCATAAGCGCATGAGGAAACTAGGGGTTTTCAGATGTGAGGTTTCCAAAGTTGAAAGTGAAGAGCATGATGCCGCAGTCGACTCGGCATCCCGTCGCATGGATGCCATGAAGCATATTGGTTGCTCGTCCCTACGCGTTTCATTGCGTTTAAGGGGTGTTGGTTATAGGAGGTATTCGTCTTCTCCAGGCCATTTTAATGATGATTATAATCGACACTGATGAAGACACTAGTGGCTTTCTCTCCATGAGGTATCGTGGCCGGTAGGCTTTATAGCGGACCTGCCTTGTTGACTAATAGGGATGATATGAAATAGATAGTTGCGCTTGCCTTCACTTAGAAACTCTACACCATTCGTAGTAGGCATGCTCTCAAAACTAGATTTACTCGTTCTTGTTTCCGGCGATTAACCTATTCTAGACACTTCGATCGTGGCCTTGTCAAATTTGGTGGCCTTGTCAAATTTGGGTGGGTCCACTCTACAGCAGCTGACACTTCGATTGTGGGCAGACCTCAAGGAATACAAGAACATTCAGACAGAGAGCAGAAGGCAGTGAAAAAGCAGTGTGCTGCTAAACCGCAGGAAACATTGGCAGATTATATGAGACAGATGGACCTTGAGGTTAGTAGGATACAATGAAACAGGGTGCTTGAAGAAAATTGGAACTTCTAGAGTTCGCTGAAGAAAGGTTTTTGCTTGAGGAGGTGGCTTGCAGTTTGGAGTTGGGTCCTAAATGAAGATTTTATCTTCTTGGATGCAAATCAACTCAACAAAGATACTTAATTGGTAGAACTATTTACAAGTCCAATCTAGGTATTGTAATCCTCTAGGAAACCAAGAAAAGGTTATAGGAGGCTTTTAGGACAATTGTGGGGGTTTAGATTCAAAGGGTAGTTACTGTTGTCTTTTGTGGTTTTTCAGATGGTGTATTATTGGCTTGGGATTGTAAATCAGTGGAAGTATTCTCTTGCCTGGTTAGATATTGACTTTTGGTTGCTCTTTGTGATCTTTGGGTTGTCAACCCTAGCAATTTGCCAAGAATCTTGGGATGAGCTTGCAAGTTTGTCGTTATCATGTGGGATAATTGGTATGTGGTAGGAGATTTCAATATGCCAAGGTCACTAACAAAGATGCTGAATATAACTCAAGGCTTACAAGGTTAATGCGAGAGTTTGATCTTTTGATTGATGCGTTGAAATTGATGGATTCCCCATTGAGCAATGCTAAATTTACTAGGTTACATTTGAGAGATTCCAGACTATTATTGGTTGGATTTCCTCTTTGCAATTGGTGGGACTAGCTTTATCCATTTCATAAGTTGGAAGCTTTAGTCGAGGTTGCTTCTAACTACGAGCCCACTATGCTTGACACTAGAAAAGTGAGAAGGGTTCCCCTCTATTTAGGTTTGAGATTGAATGGCTCACTCACAAGTGTCTAAGACATAGTGACCAAGGAACGAAAATTCGACTTCGCCTCAAACTTCGACCTTAAAAAATCAGAATTAATTCGAAGAGTTCGAGAAATTCAAGAGAAGTTTTGTAAAAAATTGTCGACTTGAAGAAGTTCAAAAAATTTTACGTAAATGCAAAAATATGCATAAATTATATTACAAATGATAAAAACAAATATAAATTAATATATTTTAAATATAAAAGTAAACATATAATGGTTTCAAACTTGTCTTTTAACATTAACAAGATTTAGTGTTTATTGTACATGTTAAGAATTATATATTGTTTACTTGTGTTTTCCATGAATTTCACCAAAATCTTCAATTTTTTCACGAATTTCGTCGAAATCTTTGAAGTTTTGTTGAAATTCTTGAATTTTTGTCGAAATTCTCGAATTTTTGTCAAAATTCTCGAATTTTTGTCGAAATCCTCGAAGTTTTCACGAATTTCGTTGAAGTCTTCGAAGTTTTGTCGAATTTTTGTAATTTTTTTTTACAACTGAACTCTGGTTCGAACCAGAAAATCCGAATTATTTCGGTGAAATTAGACGAATTTTCATTCCATGATAGTGACAATCCTTATACACTTATGGGTTGGAGGGTTATTAGTACATGGTAGAGTTGAAAAAGTTGAGAGAATAGGTTAATCCATGGGATAAGGATGTCTTTGGTAGTCGCGGTCAAAATAGAGAGATTGAGGCAATTATCTAAGGGTTGGGCTAGCTTGAGGAAGAGGAAGGGTGCTCAAGAGAGACAAACACTGCCGAAACAATTTACAAAGTTGAGTTGGCAGAATAATGCATCAAGGAGGATCGTTTGGGTCTTCAAAACGCAAAGTTTATGTGGCTCAAAGAGGAGGATTCCAACACAAAATTCTTCCACAATCTTCATAATTACAAAAGAAACGAGAACACAATGTCAAGAAGGTAACTTGCTCCATCATTTAGAGCAAGGAATTGTGGAAAAAATTCTGCATTATTTCAAGATGGTCACTTCTTAAGGGGAATGTGGTTGGAATTTGAGGTCCTAGAAAGGAATGCAAGTAGCCTAGATGACTGTAACATGCTAAAAAGACCCTTCGAGGCATAGGTTAGGGTGGCAATTTTGGATTGTGACAAGAATAAAATACCAAGTGCAAACAGTTTCTCTCAGGCATACTCTAGCACTTGTGTGTATTTGTTAAAGTCTATATAATGAAGGTTCTTGAGGAGTTTCACAGAACTAGTGTTGTTAATATTTAGAAAATGGAAATGTACATTTGTTTGATTCATAAGAAAGAAGCAGCAATGTAGGTGGACTTCCATCTTATCAACTTAGTCATGAGCCTTTATAAAATCATTGCTAAGACCCTTGCCAGAAGACTTTGGTTTGACTCTTCATGATACAATAGAGCACACTTAGCTTTTGTTCAAGGAAAGCAGATTCTTGATGTGGTTCTCATTGCTCTAACAAAGTAGTGGAAGACTATATAGGTTGCATGGTGTTAAAAATTATATACAAATAATCACTGTCAAAATATTAATAATAAGTATAAGAAAGATTCATATCGATAGAAGCTTGCTTTTGTAGCAATTTCCTAAGCCAGGAATTACATCACTTCTTTTGTGCCTTGAAGTTCTATGAGCGTTTGTCTCCCAAGATGCGACTGAAAAATCCAAAATCATTGCACCTGAAGATGGATTCTAGCAAGCTGAAAGTCATGGGATGTTTATTGAATAAAAATAAAAAACACAAGAAAAGTCTTGTATTTAGATGTTTCTATATCAATGTGATTGTCTTATTTAAAGATTTTAAGAGAAGACAACTGTCGATTCTTTAATCTTCTGTTCAGACAGCTTATCTGGCAGATTTTTAAATTATTATTAATGATATAGTCTCTTTTCAAAAAAAAAAGAAAGAAAAAGAAAAAGAAAAGACAAATGTTTAATAAATAGGTATGTCTGTAGCCTTTCAGATAGAATTTAGTCATGCACATACCCGCGCTGCGCCCCCCCCCCCCAAGCTCCCAATGCACTTCCTTTTCTTTCTGAAATCAGAGCCTTGATCTTTTCCTTTTTTATTATTTCACTTTCTTTTTCTTTTCTTCCCTATGTACTTTCCTATTCAAACATTCTTTTTTTTTTTTTTTCTTACACACAAAAAGGAAGGGGTTTTCCTGAAGGTTGACTTCAAAAAGGCTTATGACTTGGTGAAATAGAATTTATTAAAGTTTTATGTCATGCAGAAAAGAATAGCATGTTCGATTAATTGGATGATGGGTTGTGTTAGCTTACATATTTTCTGGTGATCAATGGCCAACCTAGAGGCAAAATCAATGCAAGAAACGACTAAGAGGAGTAAGAGTCTTAAGACAATTTGATCCACTATCACAAATTCACAATTTGTGTTTACAATCGTGGCAGATTGTTTGGGGAAGTTTTTCACAAGGGTGAGGCAAAGATTGCTGATCAAGGTTTCCTTGTGGGGAAAGAGCAAGTTGAAGTCTATCATCTCCAATTTGTTGATGACACACTGCTTTTTATGTAAGGAGAGGGAGATGACATCTTTGATGCTATCCAACTACTGGAATGCCGTTATTGTGTTGTCAGGAATTTGGATAAATGCATCAGCATGCCAGTATGCTGGGATTGATA
Organism: Tinospora cordifolia; assembly: GCA_030144865.1. NCBI lineage: Eukaryota > Viridiplantae > Streptophyta > Magnoliopsida > Ranunculales > Menispermaceae > Tinospora > Tinospora cordifolia. The sequence goes on from JAJIYU010005413.1 coordinate 21,905, forward strand.
TCCTCTCCTTTCTCTCTGCATCATGGGACTTACACTTCCGTAGGGTCTTTACATGTAAGGAATGCAGTGACATTTTGTATATTCTAGTCAATCCAGCAGTTAGGCTTGGTTTGTTAATTGGACGTAAATGCATTAATACACGTTGATATTTCAGAGGCAAATGCCTAATTGGTGCATTTCTCCAAATTGCTGCCTCTCTACTTGCAGGATGGGGAGAGTGCAGAACATTTACTCTTTGCTTGTTGGCTCTAGGGGAGTTTGGAGGTGGATGTCTTTTTCCGAAGGATGCTATGAGATTCCTGATGAAATCGACGAGGGACTATCACTTTCCCATACCCCAATCTTTCTTTAGAGGAAAAAGGAGCAAGTCTCATAGCGCCGTCTATGCCACATTATGGTCACTTTGGCTTGAGAGGAATGAGGGGCTGTTTAA
>JAJIYU010005414.1:0-22688 GCA_030144865.1 Tinospora cordifolia
TTGCATACATATATAAATTTTATGTATGTGTGTATATATAATAATAATAATAATAATAATAATAATAATAATAATAATAATAATAATAATAATAATAATAATAATAATAATGAGAGGATAATAAGCAAATTATGAGTCATAGATAAGGACTTTATGCTTATCTTGATATTAATTGAGGTGGGACCCACCCCAAGCCAAACAAAAAAAAAATCAACACTATAAATAACGTTGCCTCATTTCATTCATGCTCACACCAAAGCCATCCAGGAAGGAGAGAAAATGAGAGAAAAAAAAAAGAGAGAAGAAAGAAAAAGAAGGAAGAAAAGGAAGAAAAAAGGGGAAAGAAAATCTACCTGTATGTGAAAATCCGTCATTTTGGATAAGTTCATTTTACCATTTTTCAATTTAAAATAGCTATGAAAGTTATGAATTATAATTTTTTTAATGTAATTTTCAATAAAGGTGATAGTTTAGTGTGTGACACAAAATTAGGGTGTATTTTCTCTGTGAGTAAAACTACACAATATATACATCATTATGTTCAGATCAACAAGTAGAATATAGATATATACGTCATTTGTACTTATGTAGGCCCTTACAATTTATATGGTAATTAGAAGTCGACACATAGAGAGTATACCTATTAATATTGAAATTTTAGTTAGTGGATACTGAAATGTTGAGAATGAAATTCTAAACTTAATGATACTAAAATTATGATTTTTAGTGTTCAATTGATATATTAAATTTGCATTAAAGTAATTTGAGGATTAATGAATAAAAATGTATATAAAGTTATATAATATTAAATAATAGGAAAAATGTTATATAATGTTATATATATACACAATGTTGTATAACATTATGAAATACTTACTAAGAAAAATGCATAACATAGAAAATAATTTAAAAAAACTTTATTTATTGTACTGAACCGCCAAATTTATGAAGGGGCTAGTTATTATGTATCAAAAGTGAGATATACGTCGACAATATAGATTTTTGGTATTTTGGGTCAATATTAAAGGCTTACTGGCACGAATTAACCTTGTTGATCAGATTAAACCTGTCGATTAGATAGGTCAATGAGTGTTAGGTTTAGTTAAAATTGAATGTATTGACCAAATTCATAAATAGACCACAAATGACCGAGTCAATCCTTTGATTGACTAGGGACCATAAGTCAGATTTGAGCCAAGTTTCATGTAGATATTAAGGAAACCTCGTTGAATATGCAGAATCAAACGTTAGTGGGACATGACTGTTTACGAGAGAAGTACCGGGAGCTAGTATCCTTGTAAGTAGTATTTTCTAATTTATCATTTAACTTGTTATTTTGTTCATAAATGAAATGTTATTATATATTGCAATGCATTTACAATCTTTAAATAAGATTTTAAATGAAAACGTGCACCAAATCTCGAGTTCCAGGTATGGATTAGGGTATTGGATGCGTTAGAGAATTGAAGACTAGAAATCGTCGTACCTAAAGGTACATTTTGTGCAGGTCTATCCTCTGTTGAGGATCTGAGGTCACCATACATGAGATATGAGCTGGTGGATCTCTATAATATAATATGAGAATACGCTTAACTGCCAGGTACACCCACTCAAGTGGATTTATTATTGCTTTGTATGCTATTGAGAGCTTTGACATGTGTTTTCAACATTAAAATCATTTTCAAAATGGAAGGTGCACGATTGCATTATGGATTTAGCATTTGTTAACTGTTATATTCCTTCGCATTATTATTATTGTGCATGCATACATGACATTATATTTTTAGAATTTTTGTTCTAAGTTATAAATTAGACTATATTACTTACTGAGCCATTGTTGACAAATTGGCTCATTATTTTAACATTTAAGGTTCTTCTACTGCAAACAAAGGCAAAAACGTGGTCATTGCATCGTGCACATTTTTTTATATTTTAGTAGGTTTCTTCATGCGGTTATTGTTTTGAGAGTTAGTTTAATTTAAGAAGTGAGAAAAATATTGTAGATATTTTGACTATCACATTTTCGCTATTGCTACATAAAAAAGACTGTACATAATCAGTTTCTATTTGACTTAAATATCTGTTGTAATTATTTATTTTAGTTACTTTTGCATTCTCTTATGATTATTGTGATAGTGTTGTATATGGAGTTGGAACAGGCTTAATAGTGTTTTGGCGAGCTCAGTTTGAGAGTAGGATTGTCAGGACGCTGTATTGGTCAGTTCATCTTTCAACCAAGGGAAGAGATCCCAACATTATTTTTTATTCATTAATCATATCATGATGAATTATATTGACCATTTATTGTTAAAGCTAAAATTTGAGATTTAATTTAATTATTTCATATATATTTTGCATGATTATCAAGTTTATTTTCGTTAATGACACATAAATCCTTATTCTATGTATCTTGATATTTTTAATAAAAAAATATTTTATTTTCTCAACATTTAAATATATTTTCCAACAAACATAATTTCTAATTTTCCCTTTTTAAATATTTTATTTTCTGATTTTCTTTTAACTCAATTTATTTTATCTCATTTATTATATACTATACTACCTTAAGCATATATTAAATTTATATCTTAGCCTATATGAAATTATTTTTTTTAATTTATTTAAATCTCAAGTTTCTAATATCATTTCAAGTCACTAATTTTTTTGGAAAAAATTTTAATTAATTTCTATGTTTTGCCCTTTTATCACTTAATAATTCAGAATGTACATGTATATCGATATATATAAATATATATTATAAATTTCTAAAATTAATTATTTTTTATTTTTAACTAAATTTCTAGAAATCTAATTTTCTGAAATTTTTTTCTATTATTAATTTGATAAATATTTCTTTCATTATGTCACTATATTTTACCAATTAGGTCATTTTGAATCTAAAAATTTTATTTTTATTCAAATAATTTTGTAAAAATTATTTTCCACTTACTATTAATTAAATTTCCAGACTTCTAATTTTTCTGAATTTTTTTTATTAATAATCTAATAAATTTGACCTTTGTTTTCACTATTTTCACTCTATTTTATCAATTAGAATATTTTCAATCTAAAAATCTTATTTTTACTCAAATAATTTTGTAAAAATTATTTTAGTTATTTCTCAGTGTATTTTAATCCTTAAAATTAATTTGAGTGATTTTTCTATTAGTACATGGTTTGAAAGTATTAAACCTTGCACAATTAAACACCATATAGGATAGAGAATCATTAGAACATAGTTTAAAAGTACTAAACACGCATTACTCGCTTAAAAAACAAGAATTGATTCTTAATCTTTAAGGTTCAAGGTTGAAGAAGGCTTGCAACAATGATACAGAGACAAGAAGGAAACTAAAGCCATAAGGTGGGTATGATTTTTGAATTTTAACCTATTATTTTGATTTGAATAAAGTATGCATATATGGTTGTAAGCGTAGGACTATGCTCTAAATTGACTATACATATGATGCTTTGAGTTGGATATGCATGATGATGAATGGTGATGCATGTTTTGAAGAATACGAGTGATATCATGATCTATGTTTTATTGATGATCAAGTAATATGCCTATAGAATGATGACTACCTTGTTTATGATGCTCACATGTTTATTATTGCAAAACATATCTGATTTAATATGTTATTAATGTAATTTGACATTAAAGAAAGATTAATAAACATTATAATCACGTATTAACGTGGTGATCAATTTCATGATGAGTGTTCCAACCCGGACCTGACTTGCTAATTAATTGATTTTTTAATTTGAAAATGGAAGTTTGGATTGACCCCACTACCTTAATTGGTGAACTAGGCATTTGGATTGACCCCGAGAAGCGTTTGAACGTTTGGATTGATCTTACTCCCCAAATTTGAAACATTGAGGTAGATTTCTTTTGGTATTAACATCAACTGATAAAAAATTAACTGTTTGAAACACCTGATCCATGAAAGTATATGACGTGAGCATTTTATTTTATTGGAATAATGATTTAAATATTTGGGATGATCTACTGGGTTTTTTGAGCTCAACTCTTTTTTCTAACTTTTCAACAAACCAGTTATCAGAGGCTACGTGAATAATGGGGATTGCTTTTATTTAGAGTGTTCTTTTCTAGTTTCATAGTTTTGTTTCAGTCAAACATATTGCCCCCAGTTTTCCTTTGTTAGTTTTAAAGTTGTTTCGTAGTGATAAACTTGAAGGTCCTTATACCCCTTGAATATCGAAATTGATTTTTAAATAATGATATTGATTTATTTAATCAAAAGGTTTCAAAATATCTTTTATGAAATTTGTTTGAGTTATTGTGACTAGGGAGTCCCATGGATTTGGGATAGAAAGAAAAGAGATAGAAAGAGATAAAGTGACGTTCTGCCTCTCGGGTGGCCATGATGATTGATTTAATTTGTACATGATGTTGACGTGCCTGTTACTATTTTAGTTCGAGGACATTACAATCATTACGCACTCCAAAACTAGAACTAGTTGGGCTACAAGGGGGGAGATGGGGTGTTACTCTCGTAAACTACTAACAAAGTCCATTGCAATATTATCTCACAACCAATCTCAGGAAGTGGGGTCAATTCAAATTCCCAATTCTAAATTAAAAATCAATCAAAAACCAGCATGTCGGGTTCAGGTTGGAAGACACACGATGATATCCATCACTGTGCCAATACATGATTATGTTCTTTATTAATGTTTCTCTAATAGTAAACCGAATGATAGCAAGTCAAATCAGAATATAATTGAGGAAAATTACATGTAAGCATGGTAAACATCACTCCATCTCTATCTTAAGCATGTTACTTGATCATTCATATAGCATAGGTTATGATATCACACACATCATTGAGATCATGTAGTAATATTTATTTATTTTGCAAATCTAACATGCATATTTAATTCAAACCTAGCATGCATATTCAATTCAAAACATAACATGCATATTCAATTCAAAGTACCTTTCTAGGCTATCAAGCATACCTGCATACTTTATTTAAATCAAGATAATAATTTAAAACTTAGAAATCACTTTCATCTTATGCTCCATTCTTCCTAGTCCTTGTGTTATTATTCCAAGCTTCCTTGAACCTTCAATCTTCAAATTGAATCCAACACATTGTTCTTAGTGATTTATTTGTTTCTAATGTTTTAAAACTATATTCTAATAGTTCACCATCCCATATGGCATATTAGGTCCAAGGATGTCATACTAGATGAGCCTAAGTGTGTTCCTACTACTGTGTAATGCGGTAGAAGAAACGAGTACCACAGTAAGCACTACAGTACAAAAGCACTACCATAATAAGCTACCTTGGTAACTAGAGGGGACTACAGAAGAATATACACATTACCGCGATAACCAAAGGGGATTACAAAAAATAGTGAAGAAAACAAGTGCAGTACCGTGATAACAATGATTAATATTGCAGTAATCAGCACGAAAACCTGCCTTTCGTGCATGTTTCTCCTATCCCTTGTTCTCCTATGTCTTTAGCATCCTAATACCTTAAACTCTAGATAGAGTCTTTATACCTTTTTTGATCAGTTGAGTCCCTCGGTTGCTTCAAAAGAACATCTCGATTCCTTCTAGGGTTCGATTTTTTTTTTATGATGGAAGCAAACTAATTCATTAGAAGTTTGTCATAGATGATTCTATTTTTGATGATGGAAGTAAACTAACTCGTTAGAAATTTGTCGTAGATGATTCTAACCTCAAAAAGATGAAGAATAGCACGTGACTAATCATCTATGGTGTGGTTTTAACTTGCAGAATGTTTTGAAGAAGGTCCTATGGCTTAAACTCCCACTATGAAGCATTTTTTTGGGTTTTACTTCTTTCTACTACGATACTTGCTATGTCGGGCAGTTAGGGAATGAAAGAATGTCAAGAGGATGGCTAGGAGAGAGAGTAGAGAAAGGATCTCTCATGTTTGCATCGGAGGTGAGAATGAAGGTGCTCACATTAGGTTTATATAGAGCTTAGTTTGGATAGATTTAGGGATCTTTATATTGTTTCCTTGCTGTAGTTCTTTCCTAAACCCCCTTCCTTCTATTTTGCTTGTTTATTGGGTGCAAAGGTTTAGTATGTTATGATTTTAGAATAAGCTTATGTATTTGGAAACTTTACATAATCGTTTTTGGCAAGTTTTACATATTACCATCGTAACCAAAACACAACGTATTTATTGGTTCTTTTAGGCAATTCACGCACAGCCGTAGTAGTGGATTTAATTACCGTTGTAACAAGCACATTACTTAGTGCAAATTTATGTGCATCATTCCAAATTTACTTACCCCTTCCTATATTTAATTGTACATATTTTACACCATTATTTTCATGGTTTATTTAATTACTTATTTTAATAAATTATTTTATTTTACATTTATTTGATCTAATTGCCAAATAAAACTCTGGGGTATTACATAGGACAACCAAAAGGTCAGGTGTAACAACTCCTAATTTTGTAGTCTTTGTACAAAGGAGAAATAAAATAGAATATAAACTTTGGCAAATTATGTAACTTATGTCAAGAATAAAGAGATAATATATTCTGAAAAAAAAGGAAAAAAAAAGAGAGAAAAATTTAATTACTTCGATAATTTAAAGGAATTTAAAGTAGATGTGTAGTGATTAGGAAATGCTAAAGTAATAAATTAGAAAATAAAAATACAATCACAAATATAAATGTATATAGATATTGAAATGAGCATATAACTGAATGAAAAAAAATATATATATATAATAAAAACCAACGAAAACTCAAATGAAATTAGTTTGGCGGTCAAAAATCTTCAGGGGTCTTTGAATGAAAAACAGAAACTTCGGGTGCCTTTGAATGTAATCGGTGGAGAGACGGTCGAGAACTTTCACGGGCGGTGAGTCGAGAGCTTCGAGAAGGCTCACTACATCTATAAATAGGGAAGTTGGTCGGAGGAATGGGCTAGAAAACGAAGCCGTGTTGCTAGTTGTGGTCACGAGAGGAGTTGCAGAGATTTAAGAAGAAGAAGAAGCAGCTGTAACATTGAAGAAGAAGAGGAAAACAGCTGCAACAATCAAAGAGGAAGAAGAAGACGACTGGAAGAAGAAGTGGGGTGGACTGAAAATAGAAAACAGAGAGCAGAATTCTAGGTTGGGAGATCGAAATAGAGCATAGAATTTGCAACAGAGGAGCTGAAGACGACTTGCTGGAGTTGGATTTTCGGAGAGAACACGACCGGCAGGGAGCATTGGAGTTGGATGAGAGGAACTTGGCTGCTGCAATCAGGAACAGAGAAGAGAATGGGGTGCTGGAGCAGCTAAACGCACGCAGGCTGAATGAAGAAAGCTGCTGATTTTCGGTGGAACAGAGCTGAACAGCGACAATTCCGTGGAGAAGAAGAACAGAGGAGGTGAGTGCAATTCTGAAATTGAATTTATTCCTCTAGATTACAATGAATGATATCTGGAAGTGAATCAAGAAGGAACAGAGCAATTTTTCTGGTTGAATGGATCGGATTCATGGTGAAATTTGTAGCTGATTCATTTGCTGATTTCTGTTGAATCAAGGACGGTGGAAGGTATTGAATGGCTGATCATGGTGATTTCAAGAATTGAGACAATGCATAGTTTGATTGAACTGAAGCACAGGACGGTTTGGAGTGACTGAAATTCGGTCGTTGCAAGATTGAAAGAGGAGAAAAATCTGAAATTCAGCTTGGAACGTGCTGGACGGAGAAGAGAAGAGACTGATCCTGTGGTGGCATCTCCTTCATCAACTGGTGGGCTGACCGAATTAATAGGTAAGGAAAGTTACTTGGATTTTAGATTATGACATTTAAACATGCTCACTTAATAATCAAAGAAAAAATGGGGCTTACTAAGGTAGAGTGAATTATATCATAAGATAGTATAGGAAATTTATATGCATTAATATGCATTAGTTAGAATTAGGAATTATAAAATGCTAAGATTCAGGAATAAAAATTAATGAATGTATTCCCAATAATTCAAAGTTTTAAATCAAGTAATTAAAAAGAATTAGAAGTCATTTATACAATATTAAATCATTCAAGCAGGAAAACAAATGAATAATCACTTGAACTAGTGCTACAAATAATTTTAGTAAAAAAATTTCAGTAATAGTGGAAAATTAAAAATCGTCAACTCCTAACAAGACTAAAGGTTTAACGAATAGAAGTCTTATTTTGTTCTAATTATTCCGCAAATAATTTGACTATAATAAAAAAGAAAGAGAAATTAAAGGATATTTTATTTAGTAATGATACAAAAAGATCCCCAAAATTTGTTTAACTCCTCATGAAAATTATTAGTAGGGAAATTAATAGGAAATGGTGATTGAGAAATCGTTACACTACAATTATTTTGTAGATAAAAATCTCTAGGACAATCGCTAGCGACGAAGGGGTATTAAATCGCCCAAAAATTCAGGTGGGCGTGATTCTCTCTCTCATTCGTATTGTGCGAATTTAAATTCAAAACATTAATCTGGTAGCTTAAATGAATTTATACTATGAAATGACTTGAACTCAGTTGTTTTGAGTATGCTATGAATGAATGGTCTGTTATTTAAATTCCATTATGTGTAATGCTAAAGATCTCTTCATTTATTTCCTTTAAATTGGAGTTTCATATTTCATCGTAAATGTTATGTGTGTGCTAGATTATAATGCTTTTCTATCACGAACTAAAATTAGATTAAAGGATCATTAAGAAACCATGTACCAGTGCGATCGATGAGCCCAAGGCAGGTCAAGGTGATATTTCTTATATGTCACCGTTTGAGACTGACGTGCCACAAGGCGGATCGTCGGTATTCCCAATCGTAGCTGTTGATTGCAACTAGTAGTCTTTGGGAGTTAGTACGAGGCTGCAGGAAGTACCCTCTCTTAGGCTGTGATGCTAAGGACTTGACTAATTTTAGATAGTTTCTCGAGACTCTCTATGATTGGACGAGATCACAGGGGATATCGAGAGGCATCTCAACCCTCTTCCGGTCGTAGACCACAACTGAAACAAATACTTGTTTGAAACGCATAATGTGTGTAAGTGTTTGAATGTTTTGAATTTTGGTTTGTATAATGCTTGTGATGTGTAGAGATGATCCACTGGGCTTTCAAGCTCACCCAATATCTATCTTACAGGCAACCACCGAGACAAGGTTTGACCGGACGTCATCTCCACTAGTTTTGTTTTGTTTTCGAAGTAGCTGGGTAATACTTTTTCTTTTTGCTATAATATGTAAGCTTAGTCAGTGTGTTGTTGTGTCCTTTTGTTTTACTAACGATATGCAACCAAATGTTTTGTCAATGTACAAAAGGAAAACTCTTTTGACTATAGAACTAATGATAATCGAAGCTTTTAATCGAAATTGTGTTCCACTGCATGTTTTTATTCGTATTTCTGATTCAATCTTATTTCAAAAATTAGTTTATTTGTGAAACTCAGAAAGAACTAAAGTAGCATTCCAATTTATCATCGGACGACAATCCCTACGTGAGACAACACGTGAACGGTGGTCCGGTCTAAAAGTTGGGGTGTTACAAATATGGTATCAAAGCTCAGTATTAGGATGTACTGGGCTATATGTGAAAGTTTTTCCAAATTGATTTTACTGATAAATGAATTTATCGATCGATTTGATTTCTTCGAAAGAAGGGTTGAGAATGTTTGATGCTGAAACCGTAGGGTTAGGAAGAAACTGGGTGTTGTCTAGAAAGTACAGTGGATCATAAATAAAATTAAAAACTTTTAGTACATAGGTTAGAAACTGCTAACGTGTCTGAACGTATACTTGTTTGGTCAAGACCTGAGTCTGGAAAGACTCTATATCTCTAATCTCTATGTAGGATGGGGTACATAGGGATTTGAAGATATGGAAGAATTCTAGATTCGAAAAATGACGGACCCTGTTTGGCAAATACTCGGTGTCTTTGGAGGAACTTGTTCGCACTGAGTTGTACTAGGATGGGGCGGTACAGCATAGTGGGTCTAGCGTCATCCTTAGAGTAAGTCTACAGATGCACACGTTTCATGGTGTCTAATCAACACGATGGGATGTGGCATTCTAGAAATTGAGTCATTTGCGCCATTGTAATGGGTGTAATGGGATTCTGAATGGAAGTCTATGTGGAAGGGTGAGGGTAGGATGGGGTATCTAAACCTGGAAGCATAGACTAAAGCTCAGGACATTATTATGACAGTGTGCTCTGATTGTATGATTGTTGCATGTTCATTGTTATGTGATTATAGGGCTACTCAAATAAACTAAACTCAAACTCCAGTACCCAGTAATAAACAACATGCTGCTGACTTATAAGTATAAACCCCATAGGCCACAGAGACAAATCGAGAATCTAGAAACATGAAATTAGAGTCATGGTAGCACAGAAATTTTGGATAGATGATAGGAAGGTCGGAAATAGATGCTTATTGTTAATTTTGACTTACTAACACAAATTGTAGTGCAAACCATGCCGAAAGGAAGAGGCAGAGCTAAGAAGGAAAGAAGACAGGAGAACACTAGAGGTGGACCAAGCCTAAGAAATGATGACCCTCCCATAGTAGCAACACTGGTGAGAATGGTAGTCACGGAAGAGACGATCTCTAATATCACAAAGAGGGTAATAGCAGAAGTCACTCCAAGAGTCGTGGAACAGGTGGTTAAGAAGTTACAGCCATTTCCTTCAACGCCACCTTTAGCACCTGTACAACCGCAAACTCATTAGGAGGCGGGATCGACGGACTGATGCCTAGGAGCAGAGCCATAGGGTATGATAAAGAACAGAGAGATCTGTTGATAGAATTCCAAAAGTTAAGACCAAGCACCTTTGAGGGAATGACTGACCACTTTGCAGTGGATAAGTGGTTTACGGAGATGAATAAACATCTGAATGCAATGGGAACTACAGGACCTAGAAGAGTGACATTGGTCGTGCATCAGCTGGTGGGACCAGCATATCATTGGTGGGAAATGATAGTTAATGACCCCACAATAGATGAAACTAATTTGACGTGGGATGAGTTCAAAGTGTTGTTCTGTGACACATTCTTCTCCACTGCCAAGACGAGACAACTGCAATCTGAATTCATTAGACTGAACCAGAGGAATATGACGGTGGCAGAGTATGAATAGAAGTTTACAAAACTATCAAGATTTGCCCCGAAGTTGGTAAGATGAGCAATCAAAGGCAGACAGATTCCTGGAAGGCCTGAAAGTGAAAATCAGGAAGATTATTGCACCGTTGAAGCTGACAACACTACGAGAGACAGTGGTAAGGGCACAAATGGTGGACAGGGATTTGGAATTTGAATAGTCTCTGAAGAGTAAACGTAAGAGGCCAACGATAGGAGTTCCACATAGGAAGAAGACCAGGCTGGAAATGACGAGGGCAAGCCCTATCCAGGGTCGTAAGCATCCGAACATGAAGCAACAACTCTTACATATAAAACAAGGACAGACAACTAGCGATCAGAAAGAAGAAGCAAAGAGGTTAGGCCTATGCTATGCATGTAACCAGAAAAGACACCTAGCTAGAGACTGCCCCAGCAAAGCACTAGCGCTAGTACTTCAGCAACCGTAGACTCGAGGACAGAGCAGACGTCCACCAAAGACGCAGCAACCACCACCACAGAAGGAAACGACCCGACTGTACTTGATAGAGGCTCAGGCTTATCCTACTCCAGCTGTAGAAGGTACGTTTTTACTCTTTGGTGTAGTTGTGCGAGTGTTGGTTGATTCTGGTGCTACCAAATCCTTTGTGTTTGAAAATATAGTAGAGAAACTTAAGATAGTTACAAAACCACTAGAGGTGTCCTTAGAAGTAGCTACTCCACTAGGAGTAACAGTGAGTTCGAGAAGATTTTGTCGATGTGAACTCACGTTCGGAGAGTTGCGGGTGATGGCAGATCTCTGCATATTACCCTTTGATAGATATGATGTGATACTGGGAATGGACAAGTTAACCCAGTATCAAGCACAAATAGATTGCCAAAAACGGAGGGTAATTATTAGGTTGTCATCAAGAAAACTAGCAAAGATAACTGGGGACTTAAATAAGTTGCCTAGAAGCCCGATGTTAGCCTTGATATATGCTGTTAAACTGAAAGAGGACTTTGGACAAATGGTAGAAGAAGATGTTGAAAAATATAAGGATATCCAACAAATTTCGGTAGTAAGAGAATATGCGGATGTATTTCCTGATGAATTGCCTGGCCTTCCACCCCACAGACAAATAGAATTTAAGATAGAACTACGCCCAGGGACAAATCCTATTGCCATGCCACCTTATCGAATGGCCCTAGCTGAACTGATTGAATTGAAGACTCAGTTAGATGAACTATTAGCGAAAGGGTTCATCAGGCCAAGCGAGTACCCATGGGGAGCTCCGGTTCTGTTTGTTAAAATGAAGGATGGATCCATGAGATTATGTGTGGATTATAGAAGATTAAATCAGGTAACAATTAAAAATAAGTATCCATTACCCAGAATAGATGATCTCTTTGATTAACTGAGAGGAGCTACTCAATTCTCGAAAACAGACTTGAGGTCGGGATACCATCAGCTTCGGATCTGAGAGTCAGATATACCTAAGACAACATTTAGGACTCGATAAGCGCATTTTGAATACACAGTTATGCCGTTCGGGTTAACAAATGCACCAGCTGCTTTCATAGATCTGATGAACAGAGTTTTCAATCGGTATTTAAACCAATTTGTGGTGGTTTTTGTTAACGATATCTTGATATACTCAAGATCAGAGACCGAACATGAGCAACACTTGCACATTGTTTTACAGACCCTTAGGGAAAATAAGTTATATGCTAACTTTAGCAAATGTGAGTTTTGGATGAAGAAAGTTAAATTTTTAGGCCATGTGGTTTCTGCCGAGGGTATATCAGTAGATGTAGATAAGGTAGAAGTAGTAGCAAACTGGAAACAACTGACCACAGTCACTGAGATTAGAAGTTTCCTTGGATTAGCGGGTTACTATCGTCGGTTCATTCAAGAATTCTCTAAATTAGCAAACCCATTGACCAAGTTAACCAAGAAGGGAGAAAAGTTCATATGGGATGATCAATGTGAACAATCATTCCAGGAATTGAAGAAGAGATTAACCACTGCTCCTATTTTGATCACTCCTATCCATGGCGTAAGATCCTTTAATCTATAATTCACACATATATAAGTATATTCTCAAAAATGGTTTCACACTAGTATGACCCTAACAATTATTTCAATATAATAACAACTAATTACATCAACCGTCTTACGACACATAGAACACGTTGTGTACTGAGGACATGCGGTTTGGTAGGTCCAACTCGTAGGCGCATACTCCGATTCTCCTAAGTATCTTAAATGGACCAAAAAATCTGAGAGATAGTTTCATTTTATATTCGAACCTCTTAATCCCTTTATGAGGGTGTATCCTCAAGAACACCCTATCACCTATTTGAAATTTAAGGAATCTTCTCCTTTTTTTCGCATAACTCTTTTGTTTACTTTGCGCTGTGGCCAATTTCTTTTGTATCTATTTGACTTGGTTATTCATCTCTTCTACCAAGTCTGGCCCAGTAAGCACGTGGTCTTCAAGTTTAGCCCAACAAGTTGGTGATTTGTAGGGCCTCCCATAGAGAACTTCATATGGTGCCATCTTTATGCTTACCTGATAACTGTTGTTATAGGCAAACTCCGCCAAGTGTAGGTACTTACTCTAGTTTTCCTTGAAATCAAGAACACAAGACGTCAACATGTCTTCTAGTGTCTGAATGACTCTCTTAGACTATCCATCAGTTGAAGGATGGAAAGCGGTGCTCAAGGTGAGTGTGTTGCCCAACTCTTTTGTAGACTCTGCCAGAACTGTCATATGTATCGAGAGTCTTTGTCAAACACTATGGCCTTAGGTGCACCATAAAGTCATATTATCTCCTTTACATAAAGTTCTCCCAACTTATTGATTTGGTCTATGGATCTAATTGGTAGAAAATAAGCCACTTTAGTAAGACAATCCACAATCACTCATACAATATCTTCTCCTTTTTGGCTTTAAGGTAATCTGCTGACAAAGTCCATGGTGATGTTATCCTACTTTCATTCAGGGACAAGGAATGGTTGTAACATCCCAGAGGGCTTTCAGTGTTCTGCCGTCACTTACTGACGGGTTAAGCACTTCGAGACATACTTAGACACATCTTTCTTGATTCATTGCCACTAGCAGGTCTTTTGAGGTTTAGATATATTTTGTCACCGCCTGGATGCATCGTGTACTTAGTCATATGGGTTTCATCTAGTATAGATTGCTTACTTTGCCCATTCTGAGGCACACAAATTATATCTCCAAGTCTTAGGGTATTCTCAGCATCTAACCAAAAGTCGGTATGCTTACCCTATTCAACTCCTTCTATCAGGCTTGTGAGCTATTTATCTTGCATTTTTTCATCTTTAATCTAACACAGAAGATCCGGTTGGCAAGTCATGTTGTACAAATACGCCTGCATCTCATTTGATGTTACCTCCAGTTTAAAGTCTGCAATCAACTGGTACATCTGACTTTTTTGCTCCTCCTGTTTGTCGAGAATCCTATTCAAGGCATTGGCCACCACATTGGCCTTCCCCGGATGGTAGTGTAGTTGGAAGTCATAGTCTTTAAAGAACTCCATCTATCTCCGCTACCTAGTATTCAACTCCTTTTGGGTGTAGATGTACTTCAAACTCTTGTGGTCTGTAAATCTTTAGTGCAAACACGATGGCTGCTAACTCCAGGTCATAGTTCGGGTCGTTGTGCTCATGGATCTTTAGTTGCCTTGAGGCATATGCAACAACCTCTCCATCTTGCAACAAGGCTGCACCCAATCTATTCTATGAAGCATCTGTATACAAAACATATGCAACACCATGGGTAGGAGTGACTAAGATGGGGGCTATAGTCAATCTCTTTTTTAGTTCTTGGAATGATTGTTCACATTTCTCATCCCAATTGAACTTGACTCCCTTCCTAGTTAGCTTAGTCATGGGTTTGGCCAACTTGGAGAAATCTTGGATGAATCTTCGGTAATATTCAGCCATGTCTAAGAAACTTTTGATTTCTGTAACTGTCTTTAATTGTTTCCAGTCCATGACATCTTCCGCCTTCTTCGAATCTATAGAGATGCCTTCTGCTGATACTACATGGCCAAGGAACTTAACTGTCTTCATCCAAAACTCACATTGTTGAACTTGGCATACAACTGGTTTCTTCTTAGTGTCTCCAACACAATCTTCAAGTGTTCTAAGTGCTTAGCTTCTGATTTTGAGTAGAACAGGATGTCATCTACAAATACTACCATAAACTAGTCAATGTATTGTCTAAACACTCGATTTATCAAATCCATGAAGGCTGCTACAGCATTGGTTAGACCAAAGGGCATCAATGTGAACTCAAAGAGTTGTCTTGAAGGTTATCTTATGTATGTCTGGCCCTCGGATTCTCAATTGGTGACATCCTTACCTAAGATCAATCTCTGAGAAATGAATGGTTCCTCTCAATTGATCGAATAGATCATCAATCTTTGGTAGGAGGTATTTGTTCTTTACTATTGTCTGGTTCAATTTTCAATAGTCAACACATAGTCTCATGGACCCATCTTTCTTCTTCACAAACAACACTGGAGCTCCCCATGATGATTCATTTGGCCTGACGGACCCTTTTTCTCGGAGCTCGTCTAGCTAAGTCTTTAACTCAATTAGTTGTACTGGTACCATCCTATAGAAAGGTATAAGTATGGAATTGGTTCTAGGGTGAAGTTTAATCTTGAATTCTACTTCTCTAGCAGGTGCTAGTCTGGATAAGTCATCTGGGAAAACCTCTTTATATTTTCTAACCACTTCTAAGTCTTGGATTCCTCTTTGCTCTATAGGGTCCTCCTCAGAGAGCTTCTTGAACTTATCTTTTTGCTCTAGGCAATTCAACATGACTATCATTAGGCTTCTAGGTAATCTATGCATATTGTAGTTAATTTTATTAGTTTCCCCCAAAGGTAATGTTATGGTTACTTGCCTTTTGGAACAATCTATTTGTGTTTGATACTGGTTTAGCTAGTCCATCTCCAAGATCACATCATATCCATAAAATGGCAGTATACAAAGGTCGACTGAGATTAGTTTATCCTCAAACCTTAGGTCAGGAGTGGATACATTAAAATTCATGAGCGAAGTTTTTGTTATTAGTTGCGTCATATTTGCTAGTTTTTCAGCAACAAAAGATTTTGTAGCACCTGAATCAAACAACAATTTCACAGTAACATTGAACAACAAGAACGTACCTTTCACAGTAGGGACTTGGTCTTCTTGCACATTGGCAACAATGAACATTTTCTGACCACGACCCTGGTTAACATTCTATTGTTGTTGTCTGCCCTAAGGATGACCGTTCTGTCCTCCTCCCTCATTATTTTGTGGCTATTGAGGAACCTGAGCAGGTGTTGTAGGACAATTCCTAGCTATGTGACCTCTTTGCCTGCACAGGTAGCACAACCCTAGTCTCTTTGCCTATTCTTTTCATTCCTACTTAGGCTGGACTTGTTGCTGAGTCTAAGGTGCCTTCCCACCATTCTTATTATGTTTTTTTGAGCTCCTTAGTGGATTTTGTCATTTCCTGGTGTAACACCCTAGTCTCCGGTCCATTCATCTCTCGGGCCACGCGTGGCGAGGCATGCCCATCCGACAAGAGAAGCCGCAAAACGGTCGTCCGCCAAAGACCAGAGCGCTACTGAAAACTATTTCTTTCAATTTAGTCCATGCCTTTCTATTCAGTTCTTTCAAGTAATGACGAAATCAATTCGAATAGACTAAAGATCCTTTGAAATGAGAGTTCATATGTAAAAGAAATTGATTAGTAAAATTCCTAAAACAAAAAAATGGGGTTTAAAAGCTCAAGTCTATAATAGTTAAAGTTCACCAAAATAAATCAAATCAATTAAATTGCATGTAAATTGAGCAGTCCAAAGAGTGAAGGGCACATGCCCAGTTTAAATTAAATACAAGGGTTATAATAAAAAATGTAACAACCTTCCTAGTGAGGCTACAACAAAATAATCAAGTCTCTTGTGGTGTCGGTCGACTCATGCAGCGTCAAATATCACCTGAAAAAGAAAAGTGGGGCGAGCTCAAGAGCCTAGTTGATCATATAAAACATCGCTAGCATTATTCAGACCAAAATACAGAATATGCAAACACTCTCATTACATTAGGGCATTTCAAACACTTTCTTTGTCTTTTCGTCACAAAGCAGACTGAAAGGTTTCTGCCTCGGTGCCCCCCTCGTGGTCCAGAACAACGTTCGAAGGTAATGCCCAAATGCTGGTTAACTTTAGGGACCTTGATGGGGGCATGAGATCCTAAGTGACACTCAACCCCATTGACAGTCTAGGTTGGGGACACCCACGATGACACCCAAAGGTCTGTTATCGCCCTAGTACATAGAGTTTTAAAGTCTTAATTTAATCTTCTTTAGTTTCTCATTGCATCTCAAGACATTCATCACAAGTAATACTTCAAGATACATGTAAATCAATCATATTGACATTCATGTAATCCAATCATGGCAAAGAATAAAATAAAATAAAAACATTTCATGTCAACTGAGCATATAAGTACTGAAATTATTAAAGTAACCATCGAATTATTTCAACGTTCCATTAATCATTTCAATCAATATTCACTGAAAAACACATCTAACATGATTCTAAATATGTGTTCAAATAATCAATCATCATGTTCAGTATTTAAAAATTCAAATAATAGTAGAGAATACAGTAATCACACCCACATTTTCCTTTCGTCCCCTTTGGCCTCCGCGCCGCTCCTTACTAGCTTTTGACTTTTAATCTGAAATATGAAAATCAATTTATCTGAGCTCGTAAATCTATTGCGAGGGTTGTTCTTCTCATATCTGGTTCTGTATGCTCCAAAACCCTCTCAAAAACCCCCCAACCAAAATCATATGTTGTTGCCAAGGTGTTCTTCACAAATCTACTGCACAGAGTACTAAGGAACATCAAGGGCAGTTGTGCACAGAAAGAGATCGTGATTGGAGTTTCATTCTTGGGGATTTTTCTGTGCAAGGAAAGTAGATCTAGGGCATCATCTTCACATTTCATACGCAGAAATGCGAACTCCCTCTGCTATTTGTCCAGTTCGTTCTCCTCTTCTTCGTCTTCTTCTTTATTCATTTCTTCTTTTTTGTTCTTGTTTCTCCTTTTTCCCTCCTCAGCCCATCTTCTTCTTTCTTCTCCTTTTCTTCTTCTTTGTTCATCTTTCTTCTATGTGACTTCTCTTTTCTTCATCCATGAATGTAGCAGCTCTTTTCTTTTTCGTTCTTCTTTGTTTGTGAAATGTAGCAACTCTCTTCCTTTTCGTTCTTCTTCTTTGTGTGTTCTTCTTTCTTCTGCTTGTTTTGTTTCCTCTTTTTTCTTTTTCTCTTCTTCTCCTTCTTCGTTCTTCTTCTACACCAAAATGTGAAACACAGTTTTTTTTGTTCGCCCAACGTGAAGATGCAATAGCCCTTTGTTTTTTCTTTCTTCTTCTTCTTTGTAATATATATATATATATATATATATATATGTTATAGGTTTCTCTCCCTCTTTTTTCTGATTGATTATTATTATTACAATTTTTTGCATGTTTCATGCCTTCGTAATCATGTGAGCCCCTTTTTTTAATCGTATTCATTATTGATTTTACTTATGCATAGTTTACATTATTATGTGGTGAAAAATATTTTTTTTATTTAATTTTTTACTATTTTTTTTGTCTCCAAGGTTATGTGTACGCCTTATAAACTTTCGAGGTATTACACCTGGCATCTTGTGTTTATTCCTCAATCTTTGTTCAAGATTGTGTTTCAGCTCCAATATTAATGCCCTTTTTAAGACATTTTTATACATCTTTAGGCTCAGTGGCATTATCACCTTTTAGATCTTGATCTTGAGACCCTGGGCAAATCGTTTAGCCTTCATTCTTTCTTCCCAGATCAGCTCAGGTAAAAATTTGGCCAGTTCAGTAAATTTCCTCTCATATTTGGCCACCATCATGTCTCAATGGTTCAATCTAACAAAATCTGACTGCATCGTTCTCATTGTAGCTTCTGGAAAGAACTTCTCATAGAACACTTTTTTAAATTCCTCCCAATTCATCTCTCTAACGTTAACGCTTGGATCCGCCTTTAGCAACCGCCACCAACTTCTAGCTGGTCCCTTGAACTAATGGGCAACCAAATCCACTCTATAAGGACTCGTTGCCCCTAACACATCCAAGTGTTCATCTAACTCCTAGTACCAATGGTTTGTTGTCATGCAGTCAAAAGTTTCATCAAATTGAAAAGGGTAGAGTTTCTGCAACTCCATCAATATATCCCTTTGTTCCTTGTTTTCCATATTTGCATGTACCCTCTGACGAATTGGGACCTCTAGCACTGGTACTTGTTGTACCAGAATCTGTTCCTATACATGCAATTGTGCATGGTCTATGGTATCATTTGAAGTAATGTCTGCATAATCTGCTCTATGACCCTCTTGGTAACCTTTGTCATCATATTCTCCATTTGATTCTAAGCCATACCAATCTGTGCTTCCTATCCTTGCGGTTCAGTCTCATCAGATGTAGCAGCTCTAGTCGCATATCTCTTGGATCAAGCCATTATCTACAAGTCAAAAGTCATTTTAGTACTCGATAAGGTATCACAACCAAAAAAGTTAAGAGAATTATAATCTGGGGTACACAACCCGTCTTTCCTTATCTTTGAGATAGAAAATGCTTTTACAAACTTGAGAAGATAGTTGCCTACCCATATTCGTTCATCGAGTTCATTTTTTCAAACTTTTTGTTTCATTTGCACTATCATGACTCTAGATTCATGTTTATAGGTTTTTGATTCATTCAGTGGCCAAATAGTTCATTCTTCTAGGTTCTGTTTGAAGGCTTCAAGGCCTTCTAATGTTGTTGGGTACATGATTTGGTCTCATAATAAAAAACATGTGATATTCTCATGAATGTAAACAAGCATAACATGCACTCAATCAATCAAACAACCATATAATCATACAAGCTCATGCTAACATTGCAAAATTCCAAGTTTTCATTTGTGCCTTCGAGTTTGAGCATCCCATACCACCCTTGCCCATTGATACAAACTTCCACTCAGAGATCTCATTACACCCAAACAATTTTGTAAATGTCTCAACAACTAAGGTTTCTCAAGCCCCACTATATTTGACGGTCTCATACCAGCCAAACATAGGAAAACATGTTCTTCAAAAGTTACCGATCATTCACTAAATATGGCCTGTCATTCTCTGAGTCTTGGATTCTTCCATACTCCCAAATTTCTATGTGTCCCATAGCACATAAAAACCAAAGATACAGGATTCTCCTGATTTAGTGTCCTAACCAATCAAGTGTTCTGTTTTCACACAGTTTTAGTTTCTAACCTATGTCCTAAAAGTTTTTCATTTATGATTTACTATGCCATCGTTGGCAACATTCAAGTCTCTACTTACGGTCTCTTTTTTGGACCTATGGTTCCAATTCCTAGTTGAAAAATTCAACCTTCATCTAGTTATAGTACCATTCTTGCTACCACCTTTGTATTTTAGTACACTCCTTTGCCCTTAATTATCACCTTCTACTTTTTTTGTAAAAAAATAAGTGTATTCTTCAATTCCGACTACTCATATGAGCTGGTGGGACAACCTCCAAATTGGGCAGCGAGACCGAAGTATGCTTATATAACACACTTTCTCAGATGGAATAACCCATCTCCCTTTCAATGTTTGGTTTTATGTAACACCCCAATTCTCAAACCATAACCATAACATATATATTCCATACGTATACATTTTTTTAAGCACCCATGTATCACAATCGAGAACCCGGGCATTACTATTACATTACCATAAATAATTTTTTGGTCTCACCAAGTCACATCCCACAGTATCATATGAGTGAATAAATGAATAAACAAATAGATTAATAACTAAAACCATAAGATGACATATTTGTTCAATTTAACCTCAATATTATTCAAACTAGCATCTGGCCCCATGGTCGTGTTTTAAATAACAACTCAAAAAATGAAATAAAGAGATATTCTCTGGCTACTTGCCTAACTAAAAACAATAACCTTATAACTAAGACGACCTTATCAAGGACGTCTACCGCTAACTATACTCTGTTGTGTCTCATCAACGACAATGCTCAACTACTGGGTACTTGAGAAGTGAGGTGAGCTCAAAGCCTAGTGGATCATTGCTATACATCTCAAGCATTATTAAAGCCAAAATACAGAACATGCAAATACTTATTAAACATTAGGCATTTCAAGCAATTCAATTTTTATTCTGTTGACATTCAAACCAAAAGGATTATCTTTAGTGTTCTCATCATATAACCATATTCTAACAAAGTGCGCCCAACACCAATGACAAGGAGTATAGGGACACACCCATCATCTAATGTTTTGGAACTAGGGTTCAACCCACTGTTTCATTTCAAACCATAGTGTCAGTTTCATAATTTGAGAACACCCACAGTGATTAATTGTGACTCACTGTGCTGGCACGTGGTTCAATTCTTGATTACAATGATATTAATATGACAACAAGATTTCAAACTCTAGCATGTTCACAATCTCATAATTCAAATACAACATATTTTAAAAGCATATAATCAATCATACGTCGAGTAACACAACATGTTATCTCACATATAATATATGCAACTTATTTAGAAAACATGTAATCATCATAATTGCGTGATAATTATAAAATCAAAAGATTTATCAATCAACACATTAACATGCATCTAATATTCATTCAAAATGACAAACAAACACATTCCATATTTAAAACTCAAATAATATTAAAAAGCTAGTAATCATTTTCACCTTGTCAGTGCGAATCTTCAAATCTTTTTCTTTGTACACTGTAGTCTCAGTGGTCTTGAATTCTCAACCTAAAATATTTTTAAAATTATCATCGTCATTCATAATTTTTAATATGCCCCAAATTTATATAACTATTTATCTAATTACATGTATATTAATTTTTATAATTTATATTGTTTTAGATAACTATATTATGTATTGTATATAAGGTTGTAGTTATTATTTATTATTTATTATTCAATATAAGTGAATTGAATGTGTGTGTGTCTATATATATATATATATATATATATATATATATATAATGATATGTGCAATGTATAACAAATTTATTACATATGAGAATAATATGTATTTATAATGGGTTCATTAAATTTCATATATATATATTATGAAATTTAATGAGCCCATCATAAATACATATTATTCTCATATGTAATAAATTTGTTATACATTGCACATATTGTTATAAATATATATCATTCCCATATGTAATTATTTGTAATTCTAACATATATATATAAACTAAAATTTGATATACCTATATGTAAAAAGGTCCCTAATCAATTTGAATTCATATATTAATATATTTATATTCATCCCCAACCGATTTGCCCAATATATATATATATATATATGTGTGTGTGTGTGCGCGCGCGCCCAATTGTTAACTGATTTTATATATTATAAAATTTGTTAACCGATTATATATATATATATATATATATATATATATATATATATATATATATATGTATATATTT
>JAJIYU010005415.1:0-22778 GCA_030144865.1 Tinospora cordifolia
TGTAAAGTAGCACGGACCCAACCCACATATTGGTTAAGTCCACTGTCAAAAAGAACGGTGGTTAGGTCCAACACTCAAATCAAAGAAACATGGGGGTTGGGGTGTTACAGGGTGGCCTAGTGAATCATAAATAAAAACTTTTAGGACAAAGGTTAGAGACTGGTTATGTGTGAAAATAAAAGACTAGTTTGGTCATTACACGAGATCAGGAAGATCTTGTATCTCTGGATTCTATATGGTATGGGATGTATTTATATTTGGCAAGGAATACTTATTCTTCACTGTTGCTTGATTTAATTTTTGATAGTTAGCGCACAACCTAATAAATCCATCTTTCTTCTTTACAAACAATATCAGAGCTCCCCATGTTGATTCATTTGGTTTGATGATTACTATTTCTAGGAGCTAATCCATTTGAGGTTTTAACTCAATCAGCTCTATTGGTGTTGTTCGGTAAGGAGGAATGGCTCTGGGATTGAACCTAGGGTGAACTTCAATCTTGAACTCCACTTCCTTATTCGTTGGTAGTCCTTGTAAGTCATTTGGAAATACATCCTCATAATCCCAAATGATTGCTAGGTTCTGGATCTCTTTCTATTTTTTAGTGTTCTCTTCTAATAATTTCTTGGAATTTTTCTCTTGCCTAATGACTTACATTTGCACTCATCGGATCCCAAACACATTGCACTCATCGGGCTTCTAGGTAACCTTTGCATATCACCTTTGATCCTAAAAGTATCTACTGAAAGCAATGTTATCATTACCTTCCTGTTTGGACAATCTATCTGTGCTTGATGTTGGGTTGACTAGTCCATTCCCAATATTACACCACATCCCTATAATGGAAGTACCTAGAGATCAACAAAAATAAGTTTCTCTCCAAATCTAAGGTTACAACTACACGTTCTTTTTGAGGTAACGATAGTCCTTATAGGTGTAGATACATTCAATGTCATAGACGAGGTATACGTCACTAGTTGTAACCTATCCATTAATTATTCTGCAACAAAATATTTGGTAGCACCCAAATCAGACAAAAGTCTCATAGCAACATTACACAATAGAAATTTACCTTCTACTGTTAGGAGTTGAACATCTTGGACACCTGCAACAGGAAAAACTCTAGACTAGTTTTGTCCATGACCTTAGTTCTAATTTTGATTATATTGCTATTGAGAATCTTGAGATCTAGTAGGAGAGAACTTTGACATATGCCCTTGTTGGTTGTAGTGGAAACATAATCCTTATCATCTGACTTGCTCCCTCTGCTCCTCTTTAGCATGGTTAGGTCATGCCTAGGGATACTGTTGTACTTATTGCTAAGTCTGGGGGTGTTTTATTACCATCATTCCAGGAAGTAATCTATTTCTTGTTCCCATTTTGTGACTTTTGGTCATTCTATGACCTCTTGTTTTAGTTCTTTAGATACTATTCAAAGTTAATGTCTCTTTTAATCAACTGAGCTCTAACTTTTGTCTTCTTGAATGTAGTTAGTCTTAAAGGAATGATGAGCCTTCCAATTTCTAACCAAAGTCCTACAAACTTATTAGCCTTGGCCTATTCATCCCTGACCAATTTTGGTACAAACGTTGACGATTCTATAAACTTCCTTTTATATTTTGTTACTGTTATAGTCCTTTGAGTCAGTCACACAAAATCTAACTGTGATTGTCTTGTAGTAGCCGTAGAGGAGAAGTTATCATAAAACAATGACTTAAACTGCTCCCATGTCATGGTTGAAAAATTTGTTTTTGGATCATTCATGATCGTCTCCCACCAGTGATAAGCAGGTCCAATGAATTGATGCCTTGCTAAAGCCACTCGTCTAGGGCCAAGCGCCTAAAGCATTAAGATGTTTATTTATTTTAGAGAATCATATGTCTATTTCCATATGATCCGCCTTGCATTGAACGTACTCGGACGCAACTTTTGAAACTTGATCAGTAAGTTCCTTTATTCTTTGTCTTCAGCAAAAATTCAATTTGGTCCCACTAAACCATTCGACAACGGGGCTAATGAGCCTAAGCCTAAGGCTGTGGCTATACAGGAGGTGGATTCTACTATTGAAGTCGAGCCCTCGTCACCCACTTGACCACCTTTCCAGTGATTTCTGCCAACATATTTGGCAATTAAATGGCTACAACAAGAGTTGTTGCTGCCATAGATTCTTTGATCCCTTTGACCCGACCCATCAATGTTCTTAGCCCTCATCGCATTTTCTCGAGTTCTTGCCATTATCCTGAATTCAAAGGTCATTTTGGTATCCGAAAGGTGTCATAACAGAGAAAATCAATCTCACTTTAAATCAATTCAGGTGTATTCAAACCCATTTTTCCGTATCCTCATGATATAAAATGTTTTTTTGGATTGTGATAATAGCTATCTTTTCTATGTCATATGTTATATCAATTTCATCACCTTTCGTTCATGTTATTATGACATTAGATTCATGTTCCTAGGTTCTCAATTTGTTCAGTAACCTATTAATTTATTCTTCTAAGTTCTATTTGAGGACTTTTGAAGTCCTCTAGCATTGCTGGGTACAAGGTTTGAGTTTCATGATCACTGAACAAGTTATATACACGTTCATGACATTTAAATACAATATGCATTCAAAAGCCATATAATTTCATGCTAGCATAGGAAAATTCCAAGCTTCCATCTATGCCTCCAAGTTCAAGCATTCCATACGACTCTTGGTTGATGAAATAGGCCTCCACCCAAAGATTTATCTACACCCAAATAATGTTTCAAATGTCTCAATGACGAAGGCCTACCAAGCCCCACTATGTTCAACCGTCCCAGACCAGCCAAGCATAAGGAAACAAGTTCTTCGAAAGTAACCATTCATTCATCAAACATGGCTTGTTAATCTTTGAGTCCAAGATTTCTCCCTACCCTCAAATTTCTATGCATCCTATGCCATAAACCAGAGATACATGATCCTTCAAACAAGTGTTTTGTCTTCACACTTTTTGAGCCTGTAACCTATGTTTTGTCTTTACACTTTTTCAGCCTGTAACCTATGTCTAGAAAGTTTTTCATTCATAATCTATTGTGCCATCCTTGGTGAAACCAAGTCTCAACTTATGGTATCCTTCCTCAACCTAAGGTCTAATACCTGGCTAAGAGGTTCTTTCATCGAACCAGTAGTGCACATCCATTTCTGATACCACCTTTGGTACCACTTTTGCTCTCTAGTAAACACTTTGCTCTGTATTATAGTACTCCCTCCTTTTTAATTGATAGGAAATTAATGTCAAGTGTTTTCTTTAACTCCAACCACTTGTATGAACTGGTAGGACAACTTCCAGTCATGCATTGAAACAGTGTCTACTGTAACATCCGCCTCTCGTGCCTCGGGCCCACATCATCTGATGATATTTTCTTTCTATTTTTGGTTCACCCATGATGCTGGTCTAGTGTTACATTATTCTTCTTTCCTCTTTCTCTTCCTAAATCCTTGAGACTTTATGAATAATATTAACTCATGCAATAATTTAGAAAACTAATTATTTAGATAGAATAATTCCATATCATCAATTATTTCCAAAATTCAAAGGTACATAACCTTTGTGTTTATTACAATGAAAAATAAACTTTAAAATTCAAACAAAGTAAATTGGACCAACATGCCCTACAATTTAATAAAATTTGAAAAAGAAAATAATTTAAGAGTCTTGCATAAGGTCTTGATATATCAATTTCCTAGAAGATTAGAGAGAAGGAGTGAGCTTGAAGCCTAGTGGATTATTCTAAATATTTAGATCATTATTTTAACGAATAAGACAAACATGTTAAGCACTTTCAAATATTATGTGATTCAAATTGTTCATTATTTTTAGTTGTAATGAAGATTGAGAAAGATTAGCCTCTATGTTTCAGGTCTAGGAAAAGAGATCATTCTTAAAACTCAAACACTTCTTTATGAAGTGGGATCACTCTTAAAAACCAAGTTTACTCTGAAGTCAATCCTAACACCCATTTCTAAGTCAAAGGTCCGCTGTGGTTGGAATAAACATGAAGAAATCCTTCCTCGCACCGGTACGTGGTTAGAATCTCAATCAATCTTTGATTAAGTGTCAAAACATAACATTCATGTAAATAAACTAAACTTAAACAAAAATTAAACATGCGAAATGGTAACAACGTAGCATGGATTATATCATCATATAACATACATATTCGTTAATGTTAGCCTAAGCATGCATATTCTACATGACATGTAAAATGACTAATCATGCATATTCAAAACATCACATACATGCAAGCCTTATTTAAATCAAAATAATAAACTAAAAGTTGAAAATCATCTCCATTTCAAATAGCATATCCTTTTTGAACCTTCTGTTGATCTCCTTCAGATTTTTCCAAGTTCTTGCACAAAAATTTGTGCAACACTTTGTTATTACTACTACAATTGCTATTTAGAATAGCTAAAGGAAAAGAGGGATGCCAAGGGGGAAGCGGAGAGAGCAAGAAGGAGCTTGTTCAGTTATTGTTGGGGTGAACAGAATGAGAGCACAGGCAGGGTTTATATAAAGTTCAAGTAGGTGAGAATTGACAATTTTGGGTGTTCCTAGCACATGAAAATTACTAACT
Organism: Tinospora cordifolia; assembly: GCA_030144865.1. Taxonomy (NCBI): domain Eukaryota; kingdom Viridiplantae; phylum Streptophyta; class Magnoliopsida; order Ranunculales; family Menispermaceae; genus Tinospora; species Tinospora cordifolia. The sequence continues at coordinate 4,603 of JAJIYU010005415.1, forward strand.
TTGGGTTTCTTGATGTTTTGGTCCCATTTTCTAATTTGTTTCTCGTACATGTTTTTAGAATTTTCATCGTGTTACCATGATAACGGTTCAGATGATTTTTTTGCGCAATTGTATTTTTTTTGGAAAATTGATTGCGTTACCGCGATAGTGATTTCACTACTATGGTCATGTAGTGGATATATATATTTTTTCTATTTCAGCTTTTTCTTTCTATTTTTTCATGTGTTTCTATTTTCTTTCATTTTCACCTTCTCCCATTATAAACTACACACGGGCGCGCGTGCATATATATATATATATTTGCACTTAAATTTCAGTAAATTCCCTTCAGTTAATTTTATTTCTCATTTTGGCTACCATATACATAATCTTGTATTCCAAAGAATTTCATAAAATTCTCAAGGATCAATTCTTCTTTATTTAAATTATTTAATCAAATTTCACAAAAACTTTTGGGGTATTACAACCTACCCCCCCTTAAAAAAAATTTCATCTGCGGAATTTACCCTAATTTCGTCAGGTGTCATTTAGTCAAGTACTCCTTGTGAAGAGGTCTAGGTACTTAGTCATAATCTCACTTTCCAACTCTCAAGTGGTTTCTTCTACTCCATGACGTTTTTAGAAAACTTGAAAAAAGGGAATGTCCTTCATTCTTAGGCTTTGCACTTTGCGATCAAGGATCCTAACTACCACTTCTTCATAAGTGGCATCGTCTTGGACATTTACCTCTCCCAATTGCCTTCACCAATGAGAAGGAAACTCAAACTTGCTCAAAATTTGTGTTCACACATGAGAAGGAAACTCAAACTTGCTAAAACTTTGTGTTCATACATAAAAAGGAGACTCAAATGAAGCTCAAAACATGTGTTCACATTAGGAAAAGGAAACCCTAATCGGTCAAACCATGCACACATGAAAGATGGAAAGATTTCTTATGTGAGCACACCCAAAATGTCTCCCTATACCTGCTGAAAATCTATATAAAGGACACTTGTGTTCCCATTCTCTTCATCCCAAAGCAAGAGCTAATAAGATCCTTTTTGTTTTCTCTAGCCTCTCTTTTGGCACCTCTTTTCAATTCTTGAGTGTTCTTGAGTGTGAACAACTCAGCTCTTGAGTGTTCTTGAAGGTTTGAACATGTTGAAGTGCTACCGAATTTCTAAAATTTAATCAACTGAGGTGCAAGTGATTTCTTAACTTCTACTTGATTGTTTGAAATTAATTAGATATTCATGCATGTGTTAGATTCAATTTGTCATGCATATTTTAATTTCAATTTAGAATATATGCCATGTTCAATCATCATTAAACCATGCCATGCTTAGGTTTTGCATGCTTAGATTTATTTTGATATATGATGCATGAATGCAATGTTTTTATGTTCTCATGTTGATACCATGCTAAATGTTATTTAATTTGTTTATGATTCATGAATGTTGATTAAAGAAAGATGATTAGTGCTAAGAACCACGTACTGTCATAGTGATCCACATGGATTATTGTGGGTGTTCTTTACAAGTGATTAGTTCAGATGGGTAAGGTCCCAAAATGCTTAGAATATGGGTGTGACCCTAAGTCCAATAAAATTTTGCACAAAAGAATGTCTTTTCACTCAAGGGAGGTATTTTGATAAAAAATGTCAAGGGTTGAAACCCTTTCAGTCTGATTTACAATTGTGAACAAGAAATTGTTTAAAAACACTAATGATTGTAAGTGTTTGCCTTGGATGTCTTATCGATTTAAAATAATTTGTAATACCCTGAATTCTTTGTACTCAATTAAATAAAATTTATTATTTATTTGGTGAAGTTTGGGTGCAAAATGAAACTAGACTTATTTCAAGGCCAAATTTGACAGGTTCCAAAACTTTTATTTACGGAACCTTAGGGACCCAAAAACACTTTGTAATAAAGTAAGGTGACATGAACCGACTAATTGGACGACATATCCAAAAATCAGGACAATTGGTCAAGATTAGAGTTTCATTTGCCAAACACCTTTCAGAGGAGTCCAAATTAGGAAAGAACTAAGAATAAGGGTACTTTGGAAAATCATAATGACCCGAAATAAAATAGGATGTCATGAACTAACAAAATAGGCGACATATCCAAAAGTTAGAACAATTGGTCAAGATTAGGGTTTTCATTTGTCAAACGCCCTTCGAGGGTCCAAATTAGAAAGAATTGGCATTTAAGGTACTTCGGGGAATTGAAATTACCCAAAATGAAACGAGATGACATGAACTAACAAAATAAACAACATAGCCAAATATTAGGACAATTGGCCAAGATTTAGATTTTCATTTCATAGCACCTTCAGTGGGTTCTAAATAAGGAAAGTAAATGAAAACCAATTTGGTCAACCCATATATTGAAATTCTTAATTTTTTTCATGTGATTCTAAAACTATAGGTTGTAAATTATAATTCCTTGTAAATAAAGAGAAATTAATTTTTATTTAATTTTTGTTAACCTATGAAGTCATGGCCACCTTAAGCATTTGCAAATAACATGGGTAAAACATCATGATCAATGTGTTCCCTCACCTTCCCTAAGCTCAATGGGATGTTTTCCTTATTTGAATCCATGAAGAATGACCCCATGTGCCTTGTAAATGATCATGTACACCTATGCTACATAAATCTCAATTGTCCCATATGTGTGTGCGCTCCACACATGTGCAAAACATCCCATGCTCACTTTTAAACCCTAGCCATTTTGGGAAAACTTCAAGAATGATCATGAAGGCCACCTTATGTGATAGTATACACCCCTAGCCGTTTACTATTTCTCACACAAGACCAAATTAGAAGTCTCACAATTAGAAACCAGCCATGGCGCTAAAATCAAAAGGAGTTCCCCATGCAAGATGGCTAAAATGCCCTCACTATTAGGGTTAGCCACATTAGAAATTCTTCATGAGCAAGGCTAATGACCAAATTAGAAATTTCTAAACCTTTAAGGATCTCTAATAAGGTGGACATCCAAAGGGAAGAGGCTAAGATGATGTCATGCAATAAAAAAATATCTTCCATGATGCCAAGAATGGAAGGTTTTCATTTCATGCATGTGTGATGACCAAGCAAAATGTTGTGCAGGAAATATTTCTAAATCATGAACCAACCTAATATGGGACATCCCAATTGAGATTAAAATGGATCAAAGTCTGAAAATATTCTCTTAAATTAAATAAGAAATATGCTAGAGAATCAAAAAATAGCTCATATGAAATTAGCAAGTCTTAGTGATCTCATGAGTAGACTTGCCTATTGCAAAGTAAATCGTCTCCTCTTGTTTGGAAACTTGCCCAAACTTTGTGAGCAACCCAAGCTGCCCAAGACTAACCAAGACGTCCCCCTTGTGCTCTTGAACATCTATATAAACCCCCTCATTGTAACACCCCAACCCCCTAGAGACAGGTTTAAGCTCAACCACAAGGCAGGTTGGGTCCTATGTTACATTTACGAGTACACGACTTGCATCTCAATTCTTTTATTCCAACACTTATTGAAATACTAATAAATTCACTTCCATTGAGCTAAATTTTCAACAAGATAATATAAGTGAATAAAGAAAAACTTCAAACTCTTTGTTTATTCAAAATAAAATAAAGAAATACATTATGGAATTAATATGATCAAAAGAAAGAGTACGTAACTCTAAAATTTAAAATGAAAATTCAGCGGAAGTCTTTATTCAAAATTTGGGTAATATGCCCTTACATAGAAACTTTTTAATTCCTTAGCAAGCTTGATCATGCATTTCAGTTTCTTAAAAAATAAAAAGAAGGGGTGAGCACATAGCCCAGTCGATCATTTATTAAATAAGTAAGTTACTATTTCAAATTAATTGCACATCCAAATTCAAACACTTTAATGCATTAAGTGATTCAAGCAACTTTTTGGTTGTAGTTGACGTTAAGACTGAAAGGGGTTCTACTCCCTTGATATTCTTAATTTTGATACCCCTCTTTAGGGTGGAAAGACATTTCTTTGTCACTATCCACTGAATGCTACGTACCAAGTATCCTTTAGTTGCGCCCCACAACCACACACTCTAGGCATGTGTTAAGAACACCCATAGCACCCATACAGGTACAATGATAGTACATGGTTCTTATCTTCAATTTCTTATATTTAAGAATTACATAATCATAAAAGAAATTCAAAATGTAAATATCAGAATTTTAAACAACTAAGAAAGCATGTAAACATTGCATAGCATGCTTGAAACATTGAATTAAATCCTAAACATGAATTCTAGGCATGACACGTTCTCATGAGTGATTAAAAAAACATGCTAAACTAAAATCAAAATATGATTAAACATGCTGAGATTAAACTAACACATGCTGAAAACTAGAATTGAAACAAGCATGAACACGCTAGATATTTGAAAGAGCAAAGTAGAAGTTCGAGAAATTCCCTCCACCTTAATCCGAGTTTCTTTGTAAAATTTGGCAGAGGTTTGCCTTATCTACCACTTTCATAACTTCAAGAACTTCTAATCACCGACAAGACTACTTCAAGAACTCTCTAAAATACTAAAATAAGTACTTCTCACCCAAGAAAGAAAAGAAAGTGAGAAGGGGTGCCAAGAAGAAGGCGAGAACAAGTAAAGAAGGAAGTGTTAACTCTTTGCTTTGGGATGAGATGAATGTGAGCAAGAGGGGGTATTTATAGGTGTTCATGAGCACAAGGGGGGCATCTAGGGCAGCTCACCACATTTGGGCATGTTTCCAAACTCATAAGGGGATGGTTTGCATAAAGAGGGCAAGTGTGCTCATGGTTGGCAAGTGAGACCACTATGACTTTCTAATTCAAAACATATGAGTACAATCTTGTTTGCTAACTATGTGTAAACAAAAAAGAGGTTTAAATCATATTCTAATTGAAATGGGACGTCCTACATGTGCTCATGACAACTTTCCTTTGTGGTTTCCTTGCTTGCTCATTACACAAACACACAAGGAATATTTTTCCATTATCTTATTTCTTGGACATCAAGCATGGGTGTACAATATCGAATTTGAGAGGACATCATATAATAGTCAAAGATGCTCATCTTGGTTTCAAGAAACTATCTAAATAGGGTTGCTCACATGTGTGCACATACACATGTACGTGGTTGGGCCGATTTTTGCTAAAGTGGGGGTGGCCATGATTTCATGGGTTTACAAAAATCAAATAAAAATTAATATCTCATTCGTTACATGGAATTATGATTTATATCATATAGTTTTGGAATCACATGAACCTAATGCACATTTAAAGGCATGGTTTGGCCCTAGGTGATTTTCCTTCAAAAACTTTTCTTATTTAACACCCACTGAGGTCATTAGGCAATGAATATCCAAATCTTCGCCAATTGTTCTAATTTTGGATATATCATTCATTTTGTTAATTCATGTCATTATGTTTCGTTTCGAGTCATTTCAAGCCCCCGAAGCCTAAATGATAATTCTTTCTAATTTGGACCCCCTCAAGGGCGTCTGGCAAATAAAAATCTTAACCTTGACCAATTGTTCTAATCTTTTGATATGTTGTCCCCTTAGTTGGTTCATGTCACCTTACTTCATTTCAAGTTGTTTTAGGTTCCTAAGGGGCACTAAATTAGAGTTTTGGAACATGCTAAATTTAGTTCTAAAATGAGCCTAGTTTCATTTTGTACCCAAATTTCACTAAATAAATGATAATTTTCAATTAATTGAGTACAGAGAATTCAGGGTATTACACTCATGCTCTCATTCTTCTCATCCCAAAGCAAAGAGTGGACACTTCCCTCTTTGCTTGTTCTAAGCCCTCTTCTTTGCATCTCTTCTTACTTTTCTTGTGTTTACAAGTAAGAAGCTTTAATTTTAGTCTTTTAGTGAGTTGTTTTGAGTGTTTTTTTCGGTGGTTGAAAGTTTTTAAAGTTCTGAAAGTGATAGATAAGGGAAACTTCTACCGGATTCAACAAGAAACTTGGATTGAGGTGGAGGGAATTTCTAGAACTTCTATCTTGTTATTTCAAGTTCCTAGCATGTTCATGCATGTTTATTTTTTTATTTTACAACATGATTTGTTTAGTTTTAGCATGATTGATCATCTTTAAATTTCAATTTAGCATGTTTGCATGCTTTTAATCATTTATGAGATCACACCATGCCTAGAAACCGTGCTTAGGTTTGCTTTCAAGCTTTAAAGCATGCTATGTGTGTTTTCATGTTTTCCAAAAAATTTAAATTTTGAAATTTAATATTTTGATTTAGTATCATGATTATTTGATTTAAATATGAGAAAGTGAAGATAAGAATCGTACTGTCATGGTGACCTGTATGGGTGCTATGGGTGTTCTTAACACATGCTTGGAGTGTGTGGTTGCAAAGTGCAACTAAGAGATATTTGGTATGTTGCGTCCAATGGAAAGTAACAAAAGAGTGTGTTTCCACGCTAAAAAGGGATATCCAAATTGAGAACATCAAGGGAGTAAACCCCCTTTCAGAAATAACATCAAGTTGAAACCAACCTGTTGTCTAAAACACTTAATGTATGAAAGTGTGTGAATTTGGATGTGTTAGTGATTTGGAATAGCAAGTTAGTTGTTTGGTGATTGATCCACTACGATATGTGCTCACCCCTTTCTTTTTTACCTTTAAGAAAATTGAATATGATGGCAATGGAAATCTAATAGCAACTATTGTTGGAAAGTTTTTTTTTTTTTTTTAATGTAAGGGCATGTTGCTTACTTTAGATTTATTTGACTTCTATTGAATTTTTATTTTAAAATTTTAAATTATGTACTCTTAATTATGAATTCAATAATGTACTTCCTTATTTTCTTTAATAAATAAAGAGTTAGAAATATTCCTTTTTCTACTTGCAATGCCTTATTGAATTTAAAATTGATCAAATTGGGTGAGACACTCATGAAATGTTCAATAAGAGTTAGAATAAAGGAATCAAGATGCAATTTGTGTACTTGTAAATGTAACATTGGACCCGGCCCGCCCTGTGGACAAGTCCGCTAAGAATAAAGTGGCTAAGTCCAATTGAGTTTCTTGGGGGTTGGGGTGTTACATAATGATTTAGTTGTTCTAGAATGATCCACTGGGCTTTGTGCTCACCCTTCCTACTTCAAATTGTTCAGGGAATTGATTAACTGAAGATGCATGATCAAGACTTAGAATATATCTATTTAATTGTAAGGGCATGTTGCCCAAATTTTGATATTCCACTGTAATAGTTTTATTTGAGTTATATACTGTTTCCTTTATTCAATAAGTAAAGAATGTTAACGATTTCTTTTATCTCCAATTGCTTTGTTTTGTTGGATTAATTATTTAAATCTAAGTGAGTTAAGTACTCTGAGTATTCAATGAGACTTGCAATAAAAGAATTACAAAGTCATGTGTGAGTCACTTGTAAAGTAATACCGGTCTTGACCTACCTTGTGGTTAAGTCTAAATAAGAACTTGGGGATTCAGGGTGTTACAAAAGGTGGTATCAAAGCTCAATTATTAGATGTACTAGGCTAGAATTAGAAAATCAAGCCTAAGCATTAGTTGGTGGGCTAGAATTAGAAAGTGTGATCTTATACCAATGGTGGTATTAGATTTAGGAAGTATTGACTCAAGTAGGTAAATTTCAAATGCCTTACCTTCTATTTTTGAAATTCAAAATGTTTTAGAAAGTTGTTTTCAAAAAAGAAATATATGTTTTGAAATTTTTTGTTTGGACGCAAAAATTGCAAGTTGAGCTAATAATGGGTAAACCTAATCCCTACTAAAGCTAAATATTGAAAGGGAGATGGGTTATCCTATTCTAGAAAACACGGTTGCTAAGCAAACTTCAGTTTTACTTCCCAATTTGAAGTTCTTCACACCAGCTCATACGAGTAGTTAGAGTTGATGAACACTATTGCTTTTATAAAAAAAAATTAGAAGGTGAAAATTTAGAGCAAGGAACTTACTTGCATTCAAAAAAGATGCCAAAGGTGCATCTTGACTAGACAGAGGTGGATAATTTAATAAAGGAACCTCTCAAACAGATTGAAACTATAGGTTAAGAAAAAAAAACCTTAGGTAGGAATTGGGAATAGCCAAGGGTGGCACAGTGGATCCAAACATAAATGGAAACTTTTAGGACATAGGTAGAAGACTAAAAATGTGTGAAAATGAAACACTTGTTTGGTCAGTACATGAGATCGGGAAGATTCTATATCTCTGGTTTCTATGTTGTATGGGATGCATAGGAATTTCGGGTTATAGAGGAAGCTTGGACTCAGAGAATGACAAACCATGTTTGGTGAATGATCGACGACTTTGAAAGAACTTGTTTTACCTATGCATGGTTGGTATGGGACGATCGTGTATAGTAGGGCTTGAGAGATCTTAGTTTTCAAGACATTTGCGAAATTGATTGGGGATGGCAAATTTTTGAGAGGAAGTCTAAGTTGAAGGCTAGGGTGGTATGAGACACATGAACTTGGAAGCTTAGATGGAAGCCTAAAGTTTTGTATGCTAGCGTGAACTTGCATGATTATATGATTGCCTAATTGTTTGAATGCATGATTATACTTGTTTTAAATTCATATCGTAATGCTCTTGAATATGAAACCAAATCCTATACTTGAGAACAACTCAATTAGAACTTAGAAGAATAAACTGATAGGCCATTGAACAAGTTGAGAACCTAGTAACATGAATTTAGAGTCACGATCATACAAACAAAACAAAAGGCTTGGAAATATAAAGTCGATGAATGAATATGGATGGGACAACTATCTTCTCAAGCTTGGAAAAACATTTTGTATCCTAAGGATAAGGGAAGATGGGTCGTGTGCCCCAAATTATGATTCACTTAAATCTTTCATTGTGATACCTTATCGGATACGAAAGTGGCTTTAAACTTGTAGATAATGGCTGGATCAAAGAGATACGCTACTAGGGCTACAACATCTAATGAAATTGAACAGTGAGAGTAGGAAACATATGTTAGTATGGAAACACGAATGGAAAACATGATAAATGAAGTTACTCAGAGGGTTATAGACTAGATCATGAGGACACTACCTCAAATGATACCTTAGGGAGCACCACAACCATAAGCACCTAAACCAACTCTTGCGTAGCATCCAGTGCTTGTATTTGAGGTTTTGGATTGTCAGAGGGCTCAAGATGACCTGGATGATGAGAAAAAGAGGAAAATGATGATGGAGTTATAAAAGCTCCATTCGAAAGATAATAATGACTCTAGGCCAAAAGACATATAGAAAAGTCTTACAGAAGGCTCTGACACTATAACAAGAGCTGAACTTGGAGCAGAGATTGCGCACTTATTGGAGTAGAGATTGCGCCAAGATTGGAGCATTTTGGCTTTTGAAAACTTACTTATTCTTGGTTTTTGGTTTCTTCTTTGTGTGTATGACAGCTAGGGTTTCATGGTTCACCATTTAGACTCTTTTAAATTAGGGTTCTAAATTAGGGTTGCTCACATGTGTGCACACACACACACATGGACCGATTTTGCATAATAGGCATGGTGCACATGATCAAAGTGTGGTGTACATGAAATCATTCTTCATAGTATCTCATAGATGTGGTATACTTGATCATTTGCATGGCACATGAGATCACATTACATGATTCCAAATAAGGGAAATGTCACATTCAGGTTGGGTAGGGTGAGGGTGTACATGATCATGGTGTTCCACCCATGTAGTTTGCACATGTTTAGGGGTGGCCATGAATTTAATAAAAATTAATATCTCATTATTTATCAAGACTTAAGGACTTTATTATATGTTTTTGTGTTCATAATAAGATAATGCACATTTCCTAATTATCATTTGGTTAGGGTGATCCTCATTTCATTTTCTTTCCTAATTCAGACTCCATTGAAGGGTACTAAGCAAACGAAACCTAAATTTTGGCCAATTGAGCTGATTTTTAGATATGCTGTCTAGTTGATAAGTTCATAGCATTTCGTGTCATTTTAGGTTGTTCTGAGGTCAAAAGATACACTAAATGGGGTTTGGACTTGCTAGATTTATCCCTAAAATAGACCCGTTTTCATTTCTCACCCAAATTCAATCAAATGCAATTGAATTATTTCATTTTATTCAATATCAAATTACAGGGTATTACAACCTTTCCTACTTAAAATGTTTCATCCTTGAAATTTGTACAAAATCACAAATTCCTATTCAATAGTTGTGGGTATTTGGCCTACATTTCGCTCTCCAGTTCCCAATGTAGCTTCTCTTACACCATATGCTTCCCTAGTACTTTAACTAAGGGGATATCCTTAGTTCTCAAGCTTTGTACTTTGTGGTCAAAGATTCTATAGTTGCTTATTCGTGTGTGACATCATCCTGAACGTTCATTTCCTCCTAATGGATGATGTGAGAGGGGTCTAGTTCATATTTTCTCAGCATAGACCTGTGGAACACGTTATGATCCAAGGTTATCTGGTTAGGTTAATCCAACTCATAAGCACATTCCTCGATTCTTCCAAGTATTCCAAAGGGTCTGACAAATCTTAGTGATAACTTCCCCTTAGAAACACCTTGTCCCCCATTGGGAACTCTAGTGATCTCCTTCTTTTGTTAGCATAGCTCTTTTGACAGCTCTGAGCTGCAATCAACCTCTTCTAGATTAGTTTCACTTGGTTGTTCATTTCTTCCACCAAGTCTAGTCCAGCCAATACGTGGTCTTTGAGCTCAAACCAATAGGTTGGTGATCTGTAGGGCCTTCCATTAAGAGCTTCATATGGAGGCATTTTAATATTTGTGTGATAACTATTGTTGTAGGAAAACTCTGACAAGTGTAAGTGACTGCTCTAGTTTCCTTTAAAGTCCAAGACACAGGATCTCAATATATCTTCTAAGGTTTGGATAACTTTCCCAGACTACCCATCTCTCTAAGGATGAAAAGCACTATTCACAGTGAGTTTAGTGCCCAACTCCTTCTATGGACTCTGCAAGAACTGAGAGGTGAAGTGAGAGTCTCTGTCAGATACAAATGTCTTAGGCATACCATGAAGTCTTAATATCTCCTTCACAAAGAGTTTTCGCAGATTATTAACTTGATTTGTGGATCTGATTGGTAGGAAATGAGTCATTTTAGTGAGATTATCCACAATCACCCAAACAATGTCTTTTCCTTTCTAGTTCCTGGGTAAACCACTAATTAAGTCCATAACAATGTTATCTCACTTCCATTCAGGGATGGGGAGTGGTTGTAACATTCTAGAGGGTTTTCGGTGTTATGCTTTCACTTGCTAACAGGTTAAGCATTTAGAGACATGCTTAGCCACATATCTTTTCATTCATTTCCACTGGTAAGTCTTTCTGAGATTCTAGTACATCCTATCTCCACTTGGATGCATTGCACACTTGGTCTGATGAGCCTCATCTAGTATAGTCTACTTACTCTATCCATTTTGGGCCGCACAAATCCTCTCCCTGAGCCTTAGGATATTATCAACATCTAACCTAAAGTCAGAATGCTTACCCTGTTCAACTCATTCTATCGGACCTACAAGTCACTTGTCTTGCCTCTGTTCCTCCCTAATCTAATGTAGTAGATCTAGTTAAAAACATGTTATGGAGGTAGGGTTGCTTGTCATTGAAGGTTATCCCCATCCTAAAGTCTTCAATCAACTGGTACATCTAACCCTTTTCTTCCTCTTGTTTGTTGAATTTTCTACTGAAGGCATTAACCACCACATTAGCCTTTTCCAAATGGTAGTGTAGTTGGAAATCATAGTCTTTTAGGAACTTCATCCATCTCTGTTGCCTGAGGTTCAACTCCTTCTAGGTGTAAATCTACTTCAAGCTCTTGTCATTCGAAAATATATAGAATTTCTCACCATAAAGGTAGTGTCTCCAAACCTTCAGGGTAAATATAATGTTCACTAATTGTAGGTCATGAGTCGGGTAATTCTTCCCATAGACCTTTAGTTGTCGCGAAGCGTAGGCAACTACTTATTTTTCGTGCATCAACACTACTCCGATTGCACTTAGTGAAGCATCAGTATAAAGGATGTAACACCCCAACCCCCAAGAGATAGGTTTGAGCTTAACAACAAGGCAGGTTGAGTCCTATGTTACAATTAAAAGTACACAACTTGCATCTCCATTACTTTATTCTAACACTTATGGAAATACTTATAAATACACCTCCATTGAGTTTAAAATTCAACCAGATAATACAAGTAAATAAATGAAAACTTCAAGCTCTTTATTTATAAAATAAAGAAATAAATTGTTGAATTCATGTAATAAAAAAAGAGTACATAACTCCAAAATTTAAAACAAAAATTCAGTGGAAGTCTTTATTTAAAATTTGGACAATATGCCCTTACATAGAAACCTTCTAAAAAAAGACTTTCTAATTCCTTAGCAAGCTTGATCATGCATTTCAAATTCTTGAAAAATAAAAGGAAGGGTCGAACACATAGCACTATTTCAAATCAATAACACATCCAAATTCAAACACTTTTATACATTAAGTTATTCACACTTTTTGGTTGTAGTTGACATTAGGACTGAAAGAGGTTCTACTCCCATGATCTTCTTAATTAAGATACCCTCTTTAGGGTGGAAAGACATTTTTTTGTCACTTTTCATTAGATGCCACATACCAAGTATCCCTTAGTTGCGCCTCGCAACCACACATTCCAAGCATGTGTTAAGAACACCCATAGCACCCATACGGGTCACTATGACAGTAGGTGGTTCTTATCTTCAATTTCTTATATTTAAGAATCACATAATTATAAAAGAAATTCAAAATGTAAATATCAGAATTTTAAGCAACTAAGAAAGCATGAAAACATTACATAGCATGCTTGAAACATTGAATTAAATCCTAAACATGGATTCTAAGCATGACATGCTCTCATAAGTGATTAAAATGAAAAACATACTGAGCTAAAATTAAAATATGATTAAACATGCTGAAAACTAGAATTCTAATAAGCACGAACAGGCTAAAAATTTGAAAGAGCAAAGTAGAAGTACAAGAAATCCCATCTACCTTAATCCAAGTTTTTTTGTAGAATCTGGTAGAGGTTCCTCTTATCTACCACGTTTAGAACTTCTAATCACTAAGAAAACTATTTCAACAACTCTCTAAAATACTGAAATAAGAATTTGTCACACAAGAAAGAAAAGAGAGTGAGAAGGAGTGCCAAAAAGAGGGCAAGAACAAACAAAGAGAGAAGTGTCAACTCTTTGCTTTGGGATGAGATGAATGTGAGCAAGAGGGGGTATTTAAAGGTGTTCATGAGCAAAAGGGGGCATCTAGGGTAGCTAGGGCAACTCACCATGTTTGGGCATGTTTCCAAACTCATAAGGGGATGGTTTACATAAAGAAGGCAAATGTGTTCATGGTTGGCAAGTGGGACCACTATGGCTTTCTAATTCAAAAGATATGAGTACAATCTGGTTTCCTAACTATGTGTGAACACAAAAGCAGTTTCAACCATATTCTAATTCAAATGGGATGCCTCACATGTGTTCATAACAACTTTCCTTTTTGGTTTCCTTTCTTGCTCATCACACAAACACACAAGGAATACTTTCTTATTTTCTTATTTCTTGGACATCAAGCATGGGTGTACAATATCATATTTAAGAGGACATCATATAATAGTAAAAGATGCTCATCTTGGTTCCAAGAAACTATTTAAATAGGAATGCTCACATGTGTGCACACACACATTTACATGGTTGGGTCAATTTTGGCCTAAGTGGGTGTATGTGTACACAATTAAGTAGTCGTGTATATGGAATCATGTCTCATGGTTTCTAGACCATATAAAATGTCTACTAATGTGGGTGTATTGAATCATTTGTATGGAACATAGGATCATTTTACCAGGATTCAAATAATGGATATGTCTGATGGAGATTTGGGTATGGTAGGGTGCACATGATCATGGTGTTCCACCCATGTAACTTGCACATGTTAGTTTTGGCCATAACTTCATGGGTTTACAAAAATCAAATAAAAATTAATATCTCCTAATTTTGCTAAAATTATGATTTATATCATATAGTTTTCGAATCACATGAAGCTAATGCACATTTTTAGGTATAGTTAGGTTCTAGGTAATTTTCCTTCAAAAAATTTCCTTATTTAAGACCCACTAAGGTCACTAGGCAAATGAAAATCCAAATCTTGGCCAGTTGTTCTAATTTTTGGATATGTCATTCATTTTGTTAGTTCATGTCACTCCATTTCATTTAAGGTTATTTCGATCCCCCGACGTACCCTAAATGACAATTCTTTCTAATTTGGACCCCCTGAAGGGCGTCTCGCAAATGAAAACCTTAGCTTTAACTAATTATTCTAATTTTTGGATATCTTATCCCCTTAGTTAGTTCATGTCGCCTTACTTTATTTCAAGTTATTTTTGGTCCTTAAGGGGCACTAAATGAGAGTCTTGAAACCTGCTAGATTTAGCCCTGAAATGAGCCCAGTTTCATTTTTTACCCAAATTTCACTAAATAAATGATAAATTTTATTTAATTAAGTACAAAGAATTTAGGGTATTACAAAGGATAAAAGTAACACCATGGGTCGGAAGGACTAGGATAGAGGTCGTAGTCAATCTCTTCTTTAGTTTTCGAAATAATTGTTCACACTTCTCATCCCAATCGAACTTAACTCCCTTCCTGGTCAGCTTGGTCATTGGTTCAACTAGTTTGGAGAAATCTTGGATGAACCTTCTGTAGTACCCAGTTTAGCCTAAGAAGCTCTTCATCTTTGTAATTGTATTAGGTTGCTTCCAATCCATTATAGCTTCCACCTTCTCCAAGTCTACAGAGATGTCTCCTACCGATACTATGTGACTAAGAAACTTGATTGTTTTCATCCAGAATTCATACTTATTGAACTTGACATATAATTGGTTCCTTTTGAGGGTCTCCAACACTATCCACAAGTATTCTAAGTGTTCAACCTCTGACTTGGAGTAGATTAAGATATCATCTATGAATACCACCACAAACTAGTCAAGATACTGTCTAAACACTCGTTTCATCAAGTCCATGAATGTTGCTGGGACATTAGTCAAATGAAAGGGCATTATAGTGAACTCAAAGTGTCTATATCTTGTTCTAAAGGCAGCCTTATGTATATCAGACTCCCTGATTCTCAATTGGTGATATCCTAACCTAAAATAAATCTTTGAGAAATGAGTGGTTCATCTCAATTGATCAAATAGGTCATCAATCCTTGGCAAAGGATACTTATTCTTTCCTGTAGCTTGGTTCAGGTTCCAATAATCGACATAAAGTCTCATAGAACCATCTTTCTTCTTTGCAAACAATATTGGAGCTACCCAGGTGATTCACTCAGCCTAATGACTCCTTTTTTCCCAGAGCTCATTGAGTTGAGACTTCAACTCGATCAGTTCTACTGATGCCATTCTATAAGGAGGTATGGTTATAGGGTTGGTTCCAAGGTGGAGTTCAATCTTGAACTCTAATTCTCTAGCAGGTGCTAGTCCACGTAAGTCGTTTAGGAACACATCCTTGTACTCACTAACCACTACTAGGTCTTGTATCCTCTTCAATTCAATAGGTTCTCCTTTAGTGAGTTTGTCAAACCCATTTTTCTACCTTATGCAATTCAATATGGCTATGGTTGGACTTCTCGATAGTCTCCGCAAATCTCTATTAATTCTATAAGTCTCCCCTGATGGTAGGGTTATGGTTACTCATCTTTTAGGACAATCTATCTAGGCTTGGTACTGGTCTAACCAATCCATCCCCAAGATTACATCATAGCCATAAAAAGGTAAGGTACATAGATCAACTGTTAAGAGTTTATCCACGAACCTTAGGTTACAACTACACATTCTTTTTGAAGTCACAGTGGTTCCTATTGATGTAGACACATTCATAGTTATGGGTAGTGTTTTTGTCACAAGTTGTAACCTATCAGCTAGCGCTTCAAAGATAAAAGACTTAGAGACACTCGAGTCAAACAATATTCTCACAAAAACATCAAACAAATGAAATGTACCTTCCACTGCATGGACCTAGTCTTCCTGAGCCTAAACAATGAACGTTCTAGCCTTGTTCTGCCCATGATCCTAGTTTTATCCCTAACAGAGAGTCTCTGTCAAATACAATTGTTTTACCTTACAACTCTCCCAACTTACTGACTTGGTCTGTGGATCTGATTAGTAGGAAATGGGCTACTTTAGTAAGGTGATCCACAATCACCCAAACAATGTTTTTTCCTTTCTGGTTCATGGGCAAACCATTAACAAAGTCTATGGCAACGTTATCTCACTTCCATTCATGGATAGGGAGTGGTTATAACATTCCAGAAGTTTTTAGGTGTTCTACTTTTACTTGTTGATAGGTTAAGCATTTCGAGACATGCTTAGCTACATCCCTCTTCATTCATCTCCACCAAAGTTTTTCTGAGGTTCTAATACATCTCATCAGCACTTGCATGCATCCTATACTTGGTATGATGAGCCTCATCCAATATGATTTGCTTACTCTGTCCATTTATAGGTACACAAATCCTTTTCCTGAGCCTTAGGATATTTTCAACATCTAACTTGAAGTCAGCATGCCTTTCCTGTGTAACCCTTATTAGGTTTATGAGCCACTTGTCTTGTCTTTGTTCCACCCTGTCCTAACGTAGGAGACCCGCTTGGCAAGACATGCTTTAGAGGTGGACTTGTTTTTTATTCAGTATCACACCCAGCCTAAAGTCTCCAATCAACTAAGTACATTTGGCCTTTTTCTTCCTCTTGTTTGTTGAACTTTCTACTTAAAACATTGACCACCACAGTAGCCTGCCCCCAGATGGTAGTGTAATTGGAAATCATATCTTTCAAGAACTCCATTCATCTCTGTTGCTTGAAGTTCAACTCCTTTTACGTGTAGATGTACGTCAAGCTCTTATGATCTAAAAAATAGATTAAATTTGTCACCATAAAGGTAGTATCTTTAAATCTTCTGGGCAAATACGATGGCTGCTAACTCTAGGTCGTGAGTAGGGTCATTCTTCTCATAGACCTTCAGTTGTCACGATGCATAAGCGACTACTTGCTTCCCTTGCATTAAGATTGCTCCCGACCCACTCAGTGAAGCATCCATATATAGGACATAAGTGATACCATGAATCAAGGTGATTAAGATAGGGGTCAAAATCAATCTTCTATTCAATTCTTAGAATGATTGTTCACACTTTTCATCCCAAGTCAATTTAACCCTTTTCTTGGTCAACTTGGTCATAGGTCCTACTAGTTTGGAAAAGTCCTGGATGAATCTCCTGTAATATCTAGCCAGGCCTAAGAAACTCATGATCTTTATAACTATCTTTGGTTGTTTCTAGTCGATGACAACTTTCGCTGATATTACGTGACCAAGAAACTTAACCGTCTTTGTTTAGGATCAACACTTGCTAGACTTGGCATATTATTCGTGCCTTCTAAGGGTCTTCAACACTATCTGCAAGTGTTCTATGTGTTCAGCTTCTAACTTAGAGTACATCACGATGTCGTCCACAAATACCACAACAAACTTGTCCAAGCATTGTCTAAACAATTGGTTCATTAAATCCATGAATGCTATTAGGGCATTGGTCAAACCAAAAGGCATTATGGTGAACTCAAAGTATCCATATCTCATTCTTAAGGCTATTGTAACACCCTGAAATTTTACGAGCACGTGCATATTGCGAGTGAAAATAAAATAAACTGTTATTTTTAGAAAAAGCAACGAGAACTCAAAATAAATTAACAAAAAGAAAAAATAATAATAAAATCAAATACATAATAGTCTTTACAATATGAAAATAAATAATAAATGAATAAAATAAAAATATAGATTTTAAAATTAATAATGTTTTAGAAAAAAAAGAAGAGGAATAAATAAATTAGAAACATGTTTTATTCAAATATAGATATGGACTATGTTTTGAAAGAAATAAACAAGTTAAAATAGTAGTTCATCGAAATATTTATTGACTGATACACTGGTAGATTACGATTCAAAATTTATTTAAGAAATGAATATATATATATATATATATATATATATATATATATATATATATATATATATATGTGTTTGTTCATATAAAATATTTATATAAAATAAATATATATATATATATATATATATATATATATATATATATATATATATATATATATATAT
>JAJIYU010005416.1:0-22436 GCA_030144865.1 Tinospora cordifolia
TCTCAAACATATCTTTTATTTTATAATTTTAACCCAAGGTTTACATCACATATATAAAATAAAAACATTTATTCATTTTTTCTTGATTGACTATTATATATATATATATATATATATATATATATATATTTAATAGCTATGTATACACATTAAAAGTTTCGGGGTATTACAGTTTTAGTCTAACTTATCACTTACACCCCCAAAATATCCATAAACTTTACTTTTAGGACTTCTTATATACAACAAAAATACTTTTGTTATTCCCAATACATCTATTTACCACATTTCTTACAAGCTCTTTGAACTAATTTCCCCTTAGAGGGTCTTGCCTCCCTCTTTCTCTTATTTTTGAGATGAACACTCAACAAACTACTAGTGGGTGATGGAGGAGCTAATACTAGAGCCTGCTCAACTTCCCATATTCCGAGACTGTGAGCCTTAGTAGGTATAAGACTTGGTTCATCATAGCTTCTAATCGAATAAGTTTCATGGAGGTGTGCTCATAGTATCTCAACATCATCTCAACAACCTCTATGACCCATACTGGGTATGCCTCCCACGCACTAGGTTTCTTTGAGATCCTACAAACCTAATAGGTTCTAATCAAAACAAACTAGCTCAGTTGAACATCAACATATAACTCACACATCCCTCAACACAAATCAAATCATGTGATCATAACCTTACTAAGGTAATTTTCCTAATTAGGCACCATAAGATCATATGTCCACAAGTACTGGCCCTCTATTATGTTGTTCAAAATCTGTAACACCCCAACCCCTGTATCTTTAAGCAGTGTACATGACCATCGTTCTCTTGATAGTAGATTTAACAAAATGGTGGGTTGGGCCAGTATTACTTTACAAGTGACACTCACTTGTTCTTTTCTTTTCAATATCTCGCGCCTTTGTATAAAATTCAAGAATACAAAATTTTCAATAAAATCAAGGCAAATTAAAAGAGATAAAGAAATTCAAAACTATTTTATTCATAATAGAAATTGAAAGTACTAAACTCTTCAAAAAAGAACTAATTGTTATAGCGGAAGACTTCAAAATACTTTTCAGTAGAAAAGTATAAAAACTTTGGGCAACACACCCTTAAAAATTCAAAAAAAATATATAATAATAAGGTAGAAACTATCTAAGAAATTATCCATATTCAACTGCTTCATGGGTTTCATGTTCTTGAAAAATAAGAAAGGAAAGAGTGAGAACATAGCCCAGTGGATCATTTTCGAGCAACCATACTTCATATTCAAACTCATAAAACAATCATAATTCAAACACTTGCAATCATTAAGCGTTTCAAACAACAATTTGTTTAAGTCGAGTCTCAGACCAAAAGGGCCTTTAATCCCTTGATGCTCTTAACTAAGTAAACAGGGCCCACTCGGCATCAACCCGTTACACATGGTGACCCACTAAGTAATGTAGTACACGACCCTCAAGTACTTAGATCTGAAAACCATATGACCTAATCCATATGAAAAGAACATTCATAGTGTCGCCTTGACCACTATGATGGTACATAGTTATTATCACCATCGTCTTTGATTAATTCTTATATCATGATATCATAAAATAAACTTCAGAATATGAAATCAAACTAAAATTTAGAATATGCACAGTCAATTCATGAAACACTCATAAAACATGCATCATACTTTAATTTAAAAGCCTAGCCATGATACTACATGGCATGGATGATATGATTGCTCAAACATAAATCAAAACTGAAATACTGAAATAAACATTTAAAATTCTAGAACTAGAATTGAAAATCTTTGAATTCAGTGAAAACACACAAACAATGAGCATGCCATGAATTTAAATAAGAACAGAAGGGTGTTCTAGAAAACACTTCCACCTTATGACGTTTTCTCCAGAAATTTCGGCAGCAGTTCTCCCCACGTACTAGTACCAATGAAGATCGCCCAACTTAATTCCTCAATTCCATAGAAGAACTTCTCGCACACAAGAAGATGTGCCAAGAAGAAGGCTTAGAGAAAATAAGAGGCAATTTCAACTCTTATTTTTGGAATGAGGGAATTGAAAGCCTAGTGGGTTTATATAGATTTTCAATGGGAGAAAAATAGAAAGTTTTGAGTTTTTCTTGGAGCAAAACACCTTAATTCTCTTTAATTTCATACTTTCTAATTTTGAGAATAAAATGAGTATTTTTCGATTTTTTTTTGAAATTTAGAAATAAATTTTTGGATTTTAGAAACTTTTTTTTTCAGATTTTTCATGATTTTTTTTGAAATTTAGAAATAAATTTTAGGATTTTAGAAACTTTTTTTCAGATTTTTTTTGGATTTTTCGTGATTTTTTCCTAATTTTCGTTTTTAATTTCGGATCCTTTGATCTTGGTCATCGAATTTCCTCGAGCGCATCAATGGTTCGCGATCAGCCAAAAACATCTTAGATCCAAACCATTGGATCTTCCTCGAGGGTAGCACGGTTCGCGATCATCGAACGCGGCTTTGATCTAGACGCTTGGATTGTCCTCGAGCGTAGCACGCAGATCTAGTTTGCGATCAACGAAAATGCTTCAAATCGTTGGATCGTCCTCGAGTGCTGTGTGCCGATCTCAATTCGTGATCAACAAAATAGATCTTGGCCACACGATCAACCTCGAGCACAGTGTTCGATTTTGCGATTTCATTTTTGCGCCTGCGTTGTGCGCCTTTGGATTTGATGGATTCGATTGTGGCCGTTTGATCTTGATGATTCGGTGCATCTGGGCATTGGTGCGAATCTGATCGTGGCCGTCGGATCATGAAATCTAATTTAGATCTACGGTTTGCAGCCATTGGATGTGTTTTAAGTTTTTTTTTTCAGCCGAATGTCTTGTTTTATTTTTGGTTTTTTGTCAAATCTTGATACCAATTGACTTTTTAATCTTGTTTTCATCAAAAATTGCACATATCCTTGTATTTTTGGCTATGATATCCCATAATATACATTATATTCATATATTTTCTTCCAAAAATCCATTAAATTAATTTTATTCCTTATTTGGCTAAACTAGGACTTACCAAATTTTTCATCTGTCAATTCCGTATAATTTTTTAAGTAAAAATTTAAATTTCATATGAACTTTTCAAGATGTTACAAAATTTGTAATAAAACATGGTCTCTAATGCTAACATTGGCTCTAATGCCAACATTCTTAGGACCCTTTCGGTGACTCGCCAACACAACAACTTGATGAGCTAATCAACCTAGTCAACTCACTTGACTGCTATTAAGCTTCAACCAGTACAACTATAAATCACTAAGGTAACAACACATGATGTTAAGTATAGCATAGTGCAAGTAATGTAAATTACTTTATATAGTTGAAGTAACAATTTTACTTTTTAATTATAATAGAAGTCACTGTAAATTATCCATACGATAGTAACCTATACAAAAGTGTTCAACTTAGACCATGTTAACCTTATTCAATTCCTATACCTTTTCCCTATCCACTCTAGAAGGACTTGTAAAATGTTGTAAAGAGTAGTGAACTCGAAGAAAGCCACGGGGCTCAATGAGTAATAATATAATTTATTACTTAATGCAAGTATTCTAAAAACACATATATGTATGCATAATGTTTAATACGAGTATGCCAATCCTAATAAGATAACATTAAACATTATCATGATCATTGATTGATAAATCACATAAGTCCAACCTCAAAACTCTAATGAGCCAGGTGATACAATACCAGAAACTTATGTTTGTTGGCTATTGCTTACAATTAGTGTTGTCGTAGCAACACGTAAGCTCACCAAGGAGCACTCTTCAATCTAGGCAAGTGCTGAAAATCCAAAGTTAAAAGTAAATCTCAATAAATTGTGTATCTCTTGTCAATAAAGCTGAATATGCAACATATGAATAAATGTTAAAAGGCATAAAAATGGTCAAGTCAATAAATTAAAGAAACTACTCACAATTGTATATGATTTCCTCTCTTTTGTTCTCAAAGTCCTCGAGCCCTTGAAACCATGATCACACCAACTATGTTAGTCACTAGGGTTCACATATACTTGGCTCATACTCATAGTTTATAGTACAATTCAAAATCAATAGCTTGGTCAACTCTTTTGTCATTTAGTCCTTGATGGGTCAAAGCATATCTTGTACAACTTAGGTGGTCTCATTACTCATGTTTAAGTTTAATAAATCTTAGATTTCACAAAATACCCTTGGACTGTAGTATAGGTACTATGTATATATTATTCACTAGTTATGGATCACAGTTTGGGTTTTCTTGACATCCAAGGGATCTCAAAGGTGGTGGGTTGTTTTCTTGCCCACTAGTATTTCTGAGAATTTTTTGAGACTCACAAGTCTCTATTTCATTCAACCCAATTCATCCATGTTCTATTCTTACATAGATACCTATTATGTGTCACTTTATTTCTCATTTTGCTATAGCTAACCCATTCATTAGATTGCTACCCAATTATCTAGTTTAAAAAACCTACTTTGAAATTCTAAAATCATTTGGTAAGGTTTCTTGCCCAACCTTTGAACTATTGTGACTACTATTAGTTATAGAAAAAGTCACCTATTCATAGTTCTAGTTATCTTACTTCTCTAAATCTTTTTGAGCTGATTTTTGGGTAAGGACAATGTAGATGTCTTAGGTCATCCTCACCAAATTTCAAGTCCAAATGAGTACCTTAACACTATTTTTCAAATTTTCAAAATTCTAGCAAAATAGTGTTCTATGGCAATTTTTGGTATCATAACAACTTTGCTGGTTGTTTGTGAAGAATCACTCAACCAAATGCTACGAAATGTTACAGGGTGTTTCTTCCTACTTGAGTTTAGTGTTAGTCCAAATTTCAAAAAATTTTTGACTTGGGTACATGCATTTTCAAGCCTTATTTTCAAGGCTTATTTCTAGACATCATAATTGAAAATTTCTAAGTGTTAATCATAGGTTTTCATTCCAACATGATCTGTACCATGTTACCCATCTTATTTCTTAGAACTTGGGCATTACCACAATCAATTACTTATCATTTCATTCTAGTTCACATTCATCTAAGGTTCATAATCATTTCATAACATAAAAGCATGATCAAAACATTCAATTTCAACTCAAAGAGTACAAAATATATCTTCTTGAATTGCTCTATTCACTATGATTCTAAACCAACAAGGTTTTTCTTAAGCTCCAGATGCTCAACTATGTTGTTCTTGTCCCTTTTCTCCTCCAAAGAGACAAAAATCATGGGATTTGATAAAAAAAGATTGAGAAAGTTATACATCTTCACAGATGGAAAGGAGGGAGTGAAGAGTTGTAGAATTTTTTGTTGCAAAACTGGATAAGAAGATGAAGTTTGATGCTAGTAATGGTTTTTATAAACAAAGTGGCTCGACACCTTGAACTTCCACATGCCACTTCTCATTTCATTGTCAGCTCAATAGGTCAGGACTTGCTTCTAAAGACTTGGTGGCCAAGCCTCCCTTCAAGTGGAGAAGAATAAGTTAAGAAAACTCACGTCTCCACTAACTTTTTTTAGACTACTATGGTACTGCTAGCTAGCATTGTAGTAAGGGATACCATCTTTTTTTGCTTTCCTTTTCATTCCAATTATATCGCATGTCATATTTAAATATCATTTATTTTATTCTTCAATTTTTTTTCTAATCATTGAAAAATTGAGGGTCATTACATTATATATATAAAATAAAATATATGTAATTAATTCTTTTTATTCTAATATTAATCTTATCAATGTTATAAAAATTGAATGATCCATATGGAAACAATTATTGGATTGCTCAACTGCTTTTAGTGCATGAGCAAAATGATGATTATTTTGATTAAAATGTCATTAGTTATGCTCAAATGGTATTGCACATTCCTAGAGTAAATGTTATATTCATTAATAAGTATTGATATTGACATGGACAAAATCGTTATAATATGCAAAAAAGTATATGACAATGTGTCACAGGCTTATCATTTGTTCCCTAGATTTGCTTATGCGATGCCTCCAATACTCCTATTCTTGGCTCGCCATTAACACAAACTCAGTTCATATTGGTCAGTGGAAGTCTTAAACTCATCATTGTATCAAAACCCTAGATAACCAACTCATATGGGACTATTAGATAACTTAGGCATACCTATACACAATGTCACTCCTGACTAAGTACTGTCGTAATTATTGTGGATGGCTCCCCCGAGTGCATCCCTTGTTGGATGACTCATTTGAGTGCATCATATCTCAGGCTCGAGATAAGCTCAATACCCGCAACACGGACATCGGGTCCCATATTGACATCGTATACCCAACCCTGATGTAATATCCTAGCATTTTGTTGGACAATTAAATAAAATAATTCAAACAAGATAAAATTTGAAGAAACCATGGAAATAATGTTGTGGAAGATGTACAATTCAATATATGAAGAGGTAAGTAAACCAGAACAACACACATAAATTTTCACATGAGCGACATTCAGGTTACCATGGTAATGAATCTCATTACTGTGGTAGTGCGTGGATTGCCCAGAAAACATTGTGTTTTGGTTACTGCGGTAATGCATTCCACTACCGTGGTAATATGTAAAAACTTGTGCAAAAAAAATTATGTAAAGTTTTCAAAATGATTATGTAAAGTTTCTAAATGTGTGGGTTGTTCCTAAAACCATTACTTACTAATACTTGTGCTTAGAAAGCAAATAAAATAGAAAGGGAAAGAGTTTAGGAAAGATTTCTACAAAGAAAATAACAACAAACTTCCTAAAACAAACCTAATTGAACTCTATATAAACCCAACATGAGTGCCCCATTCTCATAACTCAAGCAAATACGACTTCTCTTCTCTTCTTGCTCTCCTAGTCGTCTTCTTGGAACTTTTTCATTGCCTAACTGTCCCACACAACAACCATAGTAGTAAGAAGGAGAAAAACTAGAATACTACATAACAATGGCAATAACCTACTTCTGGTTGTTCTTTTGGAGCAACTAGATATTCAATGGATCAAGGAAGGTATAACGACCCTATCTACATCCCAATGCATGATTCATGGTCTAGAGTTTGAAGTATTATCATGCCAGGGTCATAGCTAAACATGAGATTAGAGAAACATGCACAAAAATCCACTTTTCATACTGCTTATCGTGGTAGTAATCATAGTTACTGCGGTAATGACTTCATTTTCCTCTATTTTTGTACTTTTCCTCTAATTACCACTGTATTCTACCATGATAGTGTAACATAAACTTGACACTATCCTGTAGTTACAACAGTATCTGTAACACCCCGACTCTCAATCGGACCTACCGACACGTGTTATAGGTCGTCACCCGTTGTGAATTGGAATGCTACTGAAAATCTTTTTCTTCAACTCAGTTTCCAGATAGTTAGTTCTAAAAGGATATCTTAAAACACATTTCGCACAAAACAAAAGATCAAAATAACTTTTCACTATATTCACCAAAAAACTGGAAATTATAAATCATAAATTGTAAAATTATGAAGCGAAATCACTTTAAAAATTTTTATTAAAAGAATAATTGTTAAACATATCATATCATTCAAAGATATAATTGAAATTCAAAATCAAAATAGATACTTGTAAAACAATGAAATTAAATTCAAATGAAAATTATACATGAGGTTCTGTTACAATTAATTAAATAAAATACAACCTCTAAAGCCACCTATCCCGGACGATTTCTCCCCTAAAGTGTCCAATTGAAAGTGTGAGTCTTCTGACATAGACTATTGTGTAGTACGTCCAAGTATTCCTGAAAAATGAAATGGAAGTGAGCTCAAAAGCCCAGTGGATCATTCCTACATATCACACGCATTATACAGATCAAAACTCAAAACATTACAAACACTTCCAAACATTAGGCGTTTTAAACATTTATTTCGTTTTGGTCAAAGTTTGAGACCGGAAGAGGGTTGAAATGCCTCTCAATATTCCCCGTGATCTAATCTAATCGTAACATAGAAGGTCTCAAGTACCATCTAAAATTAGTAATATCTCAGTATCATAATCTAAGAGAGAGTACTAATTGCGGCTCGTACCGTCTTCCAAAGACTTCTAGCTGTCGCAGGTAGCTCAAGGTTGAGAATACTTACGATCTACCTTGTAGGTCGTCAATCTCAAGTGGTGGCATATAGGAGATACCACCTCGATCCGCTTCAAGCTCGTCGATTGCACTGGTATGTGAATTCTTAATAATCCTTCGTCTTATTTTAGTTTTACATATAAATTCAATCACACCAAACATTTCACAATCCAATAGACAATAAATCAAACTATGCATGCAAATTAAAATAATAAGGCGAATGAGTAAATAATGGAATCTAAATGCATATTTTCTTATTTAAGCGTGCCATAAATAAATAAATCTAAATGTGAGGTTTTCTATTCAAACATGCCATGAAATGATCATCCGAGCTACCAACCAATCTCAATCAATTTCATAATAAAATTCTAATAACCTAGAACTATTCAAACAAATGCTTTGAATTTTAAATTCATATAATACGTAAGAGCAAGGAAATCACGCCCACCTTACTTCGCAGATCTTTAGGGTTCTCTTGCTTTCCTTCGAGATGTTTGGTACTTTAATATGAAATTCAACAATTAATAAAATTTTATAAGCTCTTGATTCATATTTAAGTTCATTCAAAAATATTCTTAAGCTTAAATAATTTCTAAATTTATTATAAAGTTTAAATATCAATTTCAACTAATTCTGGGTTATTCCTAAATTCTAAAATTTCATATAAACAATTTCTAAGTTCTTCGAATTTCTTAATCTGTCATTAAAACTTTAATAATTAATTTCTAAGCTTATATTTTATAAAAATAATACTTCTACTAATTTAAATTTTTAATTTAAAAATAAAACTCTCATAATTAATTTTCAAGTTTCTATGATTTATTCATTCCTAATTAAATCTATTTAGATTAAAACTAATAATTTAAAAACGTTAAGACTTGAATTTGGGTTCCAAAAATAACTCTTTGATGTTCCATAAATCTCATTCTAAATAAAATAAAGTTTCTATTTCACTTGATAATCTCCACAATTTTAAATAATTTATTCTTATCGTAATTAAATTAGTTACGAACAAAATGAGACTTCTAAATGTTATAAGATTAGTTTTAGGGCCTAAAATTTTTATTCTTTTCTTATAAAAGATTTTAAACTGCTGAAGATTTATTTTTTATGTTTTCAACTAATTTGAATTGTTAAATTTTAAACTTCTAATATTAAATAAAACTATTAATGTGTTGAAAAACTATTTTTTATTTTTTTATTTTTTTTTTCAATCCTAAGTTAAAAGATTAATTGATTTAATTAATTTCTATTTGAATAAGAAGATTTTAATATTTTTTATTTGCATCTAGCTTCTAAATAAAATTAGATTTCTAATATTCAAAACTTTGAATTTCCTAAGCTTTGATATTTATATTCTAAACGTATATTAAAATTCACAAGCATCGAAATTAATATTTCTACTAAAATATTTAATAAAGTTTTAAATTTCTTTCTTTTTCCTACTAAAAATTCAAATTTCTAAATTTCATTTTTTGCATCCAGAATCAAAGAAAAATAAATTTTTGGCTATCTAGAATTTAAAATCAAATATAACAGTTTTATACCTTTCAGATTGTTCTTCGTTGCATGAACGACGTCCAACGATGAATCCTCATCGCATATCCGCTGTTACAACTTCATCCTTCATCCAACAGTAATAGCAAAACCAGTAAAGCTAACAAAATCTCTGTTTCAATCTTCTTGTTCGATTATCATCTTCACGAATCCAATTCATACATCAATAGAATGCATAAACTCAAAATCAGATTTTTTAGTCATCTTCTCCTTCTTCATTTCATTATCAAAACCCCGCACTTGTCTTAATCATTCTTGCCATTTGCATCACCAAATCACATTGAAATGAATTTCCAGCAACTCAAGATTCAATTCACTTTCAGCAACTCTAATCTTCTCTTCGCCCACCATCTTCAAATCACCTTCAACACAAAAACCCCAGATTCACACATCACAGCTAGCTTGTTATCGTCTTTCACCTATTTTGGTTGTTACAACTCCTTCCTAAACTCCAATCGCACCATACATGGCCAACAACACCAATTTTTTTTTTTTTTTTTCAGATTTGATTTTTTTTTTTTTTCTTTTCTACGCCCAATTCACGGCCAGAAAACAAAAAAATTTTTGGTTTTCTTGTTCTTGTCAACCCTCCAAAACAGATCATGAACCCAGTGATACCAAAAATCAGCCGTCGCCACTATTCTCCACACCTAATCACACACACATCACAGCTGGCATTCATCTTCCCTTCATGGTTTTGTAACAGTGAAAACACACTCAAATCACGTTCTTGCTCAAATCACAACCCACATCAAAAAACAAAAAAAAAAAGAAAAAAAAAAACACACACACACAACATCGACCCAAAAACCCCACATACAACCAGATTTTGTTCTTCATTTTCCTCCTTCCATCGTTCAACACCAACATCAATCAAACCCCCAATCTATCTTTGATCTAAATCTGAAAATGCACAAATCACCCAAAGGTCCCAAATCACGGAATACATCAAAACCTCCAAATCAAAATGCACATACCAAATTCTGTTCTAATCCAAAAACCCCAAATCTAAAAATCAAAATCATGTTTAGCTTATTCTTCTTCTTCCAAATCATGAACCAGCTGCAACATATTCTCCATTTTTTCTTCTTGTTCATTAAACTAGCACCATGGCTATCATAAAAAAACCAGCTCACCCATCTTCTTCTTCTGTTCGTTCCTCTGTTCATGGTTCTTCAATAAACTAAAAATCTAGATTTTCCATCTCTTTTTATCCAAAGTATTCGACCAATATCACTGCAAAACCAAATTTTCTGGTTTCTTCTTTTTTTTTTTTTGGGGATCGTTCTTCCACCATCTTCTTCCTTCTGGATTCTGCTCGCCCAAAACAAAGCACTATTTTATTTAAATTTTTTTTTCAGCCAAAATTTGAACAAGTCATTTTTCTTTTGATTTCATTTTTTTCTATTGTTTTATTTGATTTTGATTCCAAAAATCTAAACCCAGATTTTCAGAATATTTTTTTTTGTCAAATCTTCGAAACTTTTTAGTTTCCGGAGCTTGATATATTTTATATTATATTTTTTTTTGAAAAGCGATGCATACACACAAGATTAATTTGATTTGTTTTTATTTTCAAATCACTCGCGCCGTCACTTAAGCACGAATAAGCTATAAAATAATTTATTTTTTCAAAGCATAGTCTATATCTATATTTAAATAAAATATGATTCTAATTCATTTATTATTATCAGTATTATAAATATATTTATTTATTTATTACCACATTATTGATTCTAAAATTCATATATACATTTTTATTATTATTTTATTTTTTAAAGCATTATTAATTCTAAGATCTATATTTTCATTTATTTATTTTTCTAAAAACTATTATTTATATTATTTATATTATTTTTGTTATTTTATTTTATTTTAAATTCTCATTTTTTTATAAAATAATATTTTATTTCATGTTTACTCGTGACGTGTAGACGCTCGTAAAATTTCGGGGTGTTACAATATCCTATTGCAATAATGACATTACACTCTAGTAACACCCATTGGTTAGCACTGTAGTCTGTCTCGATAGTGCTTTTACACTTCCCATTTCTCACTTATACGTTTTGATTACTGTGGTAAGCCTTTTTTCTACTGTGATACATAGAAGCAAGACCACATTAGAACTCAGATAGCATGATTTCCTTGCACATTACATGTCATATAAGATAAAAAATCATTATAGTATTATTTAAAAGGATTAGAAACACATAAATCGCTAAGAATAATGCATTGAATCATAATATTTAAGGTTGAAGACTCTAGAAGACTCATAACAACGACACAAGGATTAGGAGGAACTGGGCATAAGGTAGAGATGATTTCTAAGTCTTAAATTTTTATCTTGATTAAGTAAAGTATTTTTGTGTGCTTGTTTTATGCCTTGAATAGAATATGTATATGTTTCGAATTGAGATATATGATTTCTGAATGTTGATGCATGAATAATGTATGTGATATCATGATCAATGACATGTTAACATGGTTAAGATTGTTATGCATGATGACTACCATGCTTATGATGCTTACATGTTTGTACATTTAATTTAATTCATTATTAATGTGATTTGTTATTTAAAGAAAGATTAATAAAGATGATAACCAAGTATCAGATTGGTAATGAATTTCATTGTGAGCATTCCACTTCCTTGTTTGGTGAACTGGACATTTAGATTGACCCCACTTTATGGATGAAGGGTTTGAGTGTTTGGATTGACCTCACTCCCAAGATTTGGAATACCGAGGTGGATTCATTTTTGTCTTAATGTCAACTGCTGAACAACCAATTGTTTGAATCACCCAATATATGAAAGTGTATGACATGTATGTTTTATTTGATTGAAATAATAATTTAAATATTTAAGATGATCCACTTGGCTTTTGAGCTCACCCCTTTTTCTAACATTTTAGGAAATTATGATCAGAGGTTGCATAGATAATGAGAATTACTTTTAAAGTTTTTTTTTTTCAGCATTCATAATTTTGTTTACGTCGAGCATGTTGGCCCTAGTTTCCTTTGTCAATTTTAAAGCTATTTTGTTGTAGTAAACTCAAATGTTTTTATACCTCTTCAATATTGAGATTAATTTTCAAATAATAGTTGATTTATTTTATCAAAAGGTTTCAAAGTGTTTCATATGAAATCCACATGAGTTATTGTAATCAGAATGTCTCATAGAGTTTGGACAAAAAGAAAAGAGATAGAAAAGAAAAAAGATAATGTGACGCTCTACCTCTCAGGTGCCCCATGATAATTGATTGATTCTTTGCACGTGCCAGGAACGTGCAAAATTATTTGCGTTCGAGGAAATTACGATAATTGCGCCCTCCAAGACTATTTGCTAGGGAAGGAAGGAGAGGTGGGGTGTTAAAAGGAGGTATTATAGCTCAATTAATAAAAACACTAGGCTAGATGATGGCCAAATGTTTAGAGCTTGGTCGTTAGGTTACTGGGCGAGATGTTTGCTTTGAGTAATGCCCTCTTCCTATTTTTGGATTGAAATTGTTTCAAATATATATATATATATATATATATATATATGTTTTAAATGTTTTGTTTGGATATAAAGATTAAGAGTTGAGTTGATAATGGGTAAGTTTTATCCCAAATAAAACTAAACATTAAAAGATAGATGGGTTATTCCATCCAAAAAGTTGGTGATTCTAAGCAGACTCTATCTTTCTGTCTGACTGGAGGTTGTCCCACCAAGTCATAAAAGTAGTCAAAGTTGAAAAACACACTTGAAATTAATTTTCTATCAACTAAAAAGGAGGGAGTGTTACGATACATGGAAAAGTGTGCTAGAGTATAAAGGTGGTAGCAGAAATTGATGTAGGTTGTTGGTTCAACTAAAGAACCTTTCAAACAAGTATTGAGACCCTAGGTCTAAGAAAAGGACCATAGGCAGAGATTTGGGTGTTGCCAAGGGTGGCACAGTGGATTGTGAATGAAAGTTTTTATGACATAGGTTAGAGACTAAAAATGTATAAAAATAAAACACTTGTTTGGTTAGGACACGAGATTAGGAGGATCTTGTATCTCTGGTTTCTGCGTGATATGGGATGTGTAAGAATTCGGGCACATGGAGAAATCCTGGATTCAGAGATTGACGGGCCATCTATGGTGAATGATTGGTGACTTTGGAAGAACTTGTTTCCTTATGCTTAGCCAGTATGAGACAGTTAAGTATAGTAGGGCTTAAGAGGCCTTAGACATCAAGACATTTGCAAAATTGTTTAGGTATAGTAAGATTTATAGGTAGATGCCTGTGTCATTGGGCAAGAGTGGCATGTGATGCTTGAACTCGGAGGCATGGATAGAAGCTTAGAATTTTCTATGTTAGCATGAAAACGTATGATTGTTTGAATGCATGCTCCATTGATTTGAACTTCATGAATATGTATATCATTTATTCTGTGATCATGAAACTCAAATCCTGCACCCAACAACATTAGAGGACCTTGAAAATCCTTTAATAGAACATAGAAGAATAAACTAATAGGTCACTAAACAAATCAAGAACCTAGAAACATGAATCTAGCATCATGATAGCACTAGCTGAGGAAATTAATATAAAAGATGACATAGAAAAGATAACTATTATCACAAATCTGGAAGAACATTTTGTATCTCGAGGATAAGGAAAGATGAGTTTGTTTACACCCATATTGATATGAATTGAAGCTATAATTCTCTTTGGAGTTTTTCTGTTATGGTACCTTATCAAATTCTAAAATGACTTTTGACTTGTACACAATAGCAGGAACCCGAGGAAATGCAACAAGGGCAGAAAACACTAATGAGTTTGGTCAAAGGGATCAAAGGTACCTCTGGCAGTAGTAGCTACGTTTGGAGGAATTTTTTGCCAAAGATGTTGGTAGAGATCACTCAACAGGTGGTTAGCAAGTTATGAGGGTTCTATCTTAGGCACAGAATCCACCTCCAGTACAGCCATAACCCCAACATCAGGCTCATCAAGCCTTGTTGCCAAATAGTTCACTAGCACAAGTCGAATTGTCACTGAATACAAGTAATAAAGGAACTCACTAATTGAGTTATAAAAGTTGCATTTGAGGATCTTCGATGGTAAGGAAAATCACATGGCAGTTGATGTATGGCTTTTTCAAATGAATAAGCATCTTAATGCTTTGGGGGCAATTGGCCCTAGAAGAATAGCATTGGCAGTGCATCAGTTCATTGTACTTGCTTATCACTAGTGGGAGATGATCATGAATGACCCTGAGACCGATATTTCAACTATGAGTGGGGAGCAACTCAAGAAGTTGTTCAATGATAACTTCTTTTCACAGCTGACTACAACACAGTTGTACTCAGAGTTTGTGTGGCTAACTCAAAGGACTATGACAAGGATAAATTGACTCACTACTCTAACATTTCAAGTTCTTCTATCGCGAATAAAGGGAAGAAGGTGGTTATAGCGTAGAGTGGCATTTTCAGTTTATTTTGGTAGGTTATCTACACAGCTCATTATTTTGAGAGGTAGTATGATGTATAGGGAGTAAGGAAAATATTGTAAATATTTTGACTAAGACATTTTCGCTACAGTTACATTTAGGGAACTTTGTATAATTTACTTTTGCTTATATATATTTCCAGCTGCATTTTTATGTCTTAGTTACTTCTGCATCTCTTATGATTACTTTGATGATGTTGTGTATCGGGTATTGAAGGAGGCTTAACAATGTTTTGACAAGCTCGGCTTGCGAATGAGTTTGTCAAGGCACTATGCCAGTCAGTTCGCCCTTCACCCTAGGGTATTGTACCAACAATGTTTGTATCAGAGCCCTAGGTTCCAATTAAGGAATATCAACTGTTGTTAACTTGGGGAACCTTAGCATAATCGCGAAAGTCAGGATAACCCTAGGAAATGCCTTAGAGTAGCATAGCGGAATTATGGACAAAGACTTTCTAACTTCTAGCTGACAGGAAGAGGAACCAAGTGAGAGTGGCTATATCACGAGGGGAATTAGATTGTCATTTGGAGTTAGTGAGTTTTAAGACTTAGAATTTGAACCTTGCGAATTAAACTATCACTTGGAGATAGTCACCTTAACGTGTAGTTATATTTTGTTACAAGCATTTAAAGTTATGGTCTACTTAACCTTAGAAATGACAGAAGCTTAATGTTTTATGTAGAACACGATGCCTCCTTGACATAGGAAACCACATAGGATCCCAGAGCCAGTGCCACCACCACCTCCTCCAATTCAACCTAAGCAGGACCCTATATAGAGGATATGATCAGGGTGTCTACTGAGGCTATTCAAGTCCAAACAACCTTCTTGAGAGAGTAGCTGGATACGATTGAGGTTGAGAGACAGAGGGCTAAGCCAGTAGCACCCCCTACACCAATTGTACCTAAGATTGTAGCGAATGAGAGGGTTGTAAACCGCGTAGAGGTAGCCCTAGTGAAACAGTAGATGAGGTTAATCATGATTACCTCATGAAGAGGTTTTTGGATCTGAGACTGAAGGAATTCCTTGGGGTCTGAGTTTAGACGCGATAGAGAACTGACTTTTCAATATTGAGAAGAACGCTGAGACGTTGAAGTAGTCCAAGGAGAACCAGGTATTCATTGCTGCACATACGCTTGAGGACGAAGTCATAATTTGACGGAAGGCCAACCAGACTATTGAGGACCATATTATTTCATGGGCCCATTTTTGAAAATTATTCTTTAGTGCTTATGCTCCTAAGATAGTGAAGGAACACAAGAAAGTGGAGTTTTTGACGTTGCAATAGGAGGACATGTCAGTGAGAGAGTATACCCACAAATTTCTCTTACTAGATGCTTATGTGCCTGAGTTAGTGGGTAACCCAAGGGAGAGAGCAGGATTCTTTCGTCGAAAACTAAGGGCCAATGCTAGGCAGGCAACATCGACTTCTAATGAGGCCACCCTTGAAACCATTCAGAGGCAGGCACTGTAGTTCAAAATAGATGGTAGAGATGAGCGCCCAATAGTCCAATTAGTACAGGGTGCCACCGTACAGATGTAGCCATAGTTGCAGCCCCAATCATTAATTTAGTGTAGTTATCGTGGTGAACCCTGAATGAGTAGATACATGAAGAAGAGGAAATATTTAGGGGGACAATCTATAAGGGAGTAGAGTTAACCATCTCTTATAGTCCCTATCACGACCATACCATTACAGATTTATCAGCCAGTGGGACAACCACCCACCCATTATGGGGCCCGAGGTAGAGGTCGAGATAGAGGTAGAGGTCGAGATCGAGGCAGAGATTCAAGGTACAAAGACTATGGCCAAAGCCAAACCTTCCAGATTGAATTGGGATGTCAGCTTACATGTTTTTCATGTGGGCAGGCATGCCTAAAACGATATGATTGCCCTATGCTTCTTTCAGCTTCTTGTGTACCCACTACTCATGCGAGAGCACAAACAATCACCTAGCCTGACTAGGAGGTTGCCATAACTTTGGTACAAGGTTCCATTTCTATTTTAGATTCTACCTTAAATATGTTGGTTGATGCTAGCTCAACCCTATCATTTATCTCTAAACATTCCGCAGATAGATTAAGACTTAGACCTCTTAGGGCACCCACTTGGTTCACGTTAAGTACTACAACTGAGGAACGTATTTACCATAATCTTATATGTGAGGGTTGTGTGTTGAGATTGGGTGACTTTGAGACTGTTATTGATCTTCAGGTGTTAGAGCTCCTAGAGTTTGACGTTATGCTCGGGATGGATAAGTCGCTTACCCCACGCATGTGGACTATTTTGCCAAGAGGGTGGTATTTCATATACTAGGGCACCCTACTATTATTTTTCAAGATAGTGCCTCTGATAAATTGAACTCAAGGCAGAATGGCGATTCAATATGAGATTGATACTCTAGCCGGTCTAACCACCATAGACGAAGAACCTTCACGAGCGAGTATTGATGAAATTCCTATTGTCAGAGATTTTCCTGATGTGTTTTCTAAGGATTTACACCGCTTGCCTCCTAAATGGGAAATCAATTTCAATATTAAGATTATTCCAGGGGCACAACCTATTTCAATCCATCCTTATTAAATGATGCCTAAGGAATTAGAGGAGTTGAAGGTCCAGCTAGAGGAATTGTTGAGTAAGGGTTTTATTACCCCTAGTGTGTCACCTTGGGGTCCTCCAATGTTATTTCCGAGGAAGAAAGATGGGATCCTCTGTTGTGTATCGACTATTGGTAGTTGAACAAAGTGACAATAAAGAACAAGTACCCTCTCCTGCACTGATGACTTGTTTGACTAGCTCAAAGGTGCTACTATGTTTTCAAAGATAGATCTAAGATCTGGGTACCATCAGCTTAGCGTTAGGGAACAGGATGTCCTGAAGATGGCCTTTCGAACTCGTTATGGGCACTATGAGTTCTTAGTCATGCCATTTGATGTGACAAATGCTCTTATGATGTTCATGGACCTGATGCAGAGAGTATTTCATCTTTGACTCATTTGTCATTATCTTTATTGATGACATACTTATTTACTCGAAGATTAGGGAGGAACACACTGAGCATTTGAGGATCGTAATGCAGACTCTCTGAGATTACTACTTGTATGCTAAGTTTAGCAAGTGCAAGTTCTAGTTGACAGAGGTTCAATTTTTAGGCCATGTGGTAAGAGCCGAGGGTATTTCTATTGATCTGGTTAAGGTAGAGACTAATATTAGTTAGCTGAGATCTACCACAGTAACAAAGATCCATAGCTTCTTGAGTTTGGCAGGCAATTATCGTATATTTGTGCATAATTTCTTAAGAATTGCTACAATAATAGCAAAACTTACCTAGAAGGATGTGCCCTTTGTATGAACGGATAAGTGTGAGGAGGCTTTTATGGAGCTAAAACATCATTTAACATGTGTGTCATCACTTGTGTTACTTGAACCAGGTCGTGAGTTGGTGATCTGTACAAATGCATGTGGGATAGGCCATGGGTGTGTGCTGATGCAAGGTGACTAAGTAATTTCTTATGTCTCACGACAATTGAAGGTACATAAGAGAAATTACCTCGTCCATGATTTAGAACTGGCAGCAGTAGTGTTTGCGCTCAAGATTTGGTGACATTATCTATACGGTGAGCATTTTACGTTTTATTTTGATCATAAGAGCCTCAAGTGTTTGTTTTCTCAGAGAGATTTAAACATGAGATAGAGGACATGGATGGAGGTACTTAAGTATTATGACTTTACCATTGAGTACTATCCTACAAAAGTCAATCTAGTGGCTGATGCACTGAGCAAAATACGAGTTGAGATTACTTATGTGGCTAGACAAATGTCTCAAGAGTGGAGGATGATTGATTATGTGCCAGTGATGAGTATCCGTGAAACTTCAACTGAGACCAGAGTTAGTACACAAATGAGAGCCCAACCATTACTGCTTGTTGAGATCATAGATGCGTAGCCTTATGACGTTGATTATTTGATGCACTGAGAGTAAGCAAACAACACTTCTCGTGTGGAGTAGTCAATTGACAATGATGGTGCACTGAGATTCAGGGGACGATTGTGGGTACGAGATGACCCTCGTTGGAGACAAGGAGTGCTAGAAGAGTTGCACCACTTGAGGTATACCATTCCTCCATGCACCAATAAGATGTATCAGGATGCTCGACGATTGATGGCAAGGATAAAGTGAGATATTGTGGCCTTCGTGCAAAGATGTGACACGTGACAGCAGGTTAAGGTTGAGCACTAGAAACCTTATGGTTTATTACAACCCTTGGCTATTCCTGAGTGAAAATGGGAGCACATTACCATGGACTTTGTGATGGGGTTACCCTTGACTCAACAAAAACATGATATTACTTGGGTCATCATGGATATGATATTATTTGGTTTATTATGGATAGACTAACTAAGTCTGCTCATTTCCTCTCGATTCATACCAGAGATTTGGTTGAGATGCTGAGTCGATTGTATATCGACAAGATCATGAGATTACATGGGGTCCTAGAGTCCATTATGTCTAATTAGAGATGTTTGGTTTGCGCCCCATTTTTCGTAAAGCTTGCATAATTAGTTAGGGACTAAAGTAAACTTGAACACAACCTTCCATCCACACACTAATGGTCAGTCTGAGAAAGTGATCTAGATTTTGAAGGATATGCTCTGTGCATGTGTTCTTGATTTTGGTGCTAGCTGGGAGGATCATTTGGCATTGTGTGAGTTTGCATATAATATCAGCTACCAGGCAAGTATCTACATGGCACCGTTTGAGGCATTATATGGTCGATCTTAGCGATCACCAGCTTTTTGGGCCAAGGTTGGTGACATAATAGTCTTTTGCCCTACTTTTGTACATGAACATAATGAAAAAATTCAGCAAATATGTAAGAACATAAAGGTAGCTCAAGATCTTCAAAAAAGTTATGCAGATAACCGAAGCAAGGTCCTTGAGTTTGATATTGGTGATCATGTACTCCTTTGGATTTCTCTTTGGAAGGTACAAACTCAATTTGGTATTTCAGGGAAACTTACTCCTATATATATTGAACCTTTCAAGATTCTTGAGAGAATAGGTCATGTTGCATACATATTGGCATTACCACCCTAGTTAGCGGGAGTACACAATGTGTTTCATGTATCAATGTTGAGGAAGTACTACCCTGATCCCTCTCACGTGATTATTTGGAGGCATGTTGAGTTGCGAGAGGATTGTACATACAATGAGGCTCCAGTAGCTATCATTGATTGAGCCGTGAA
The DNA here is from genome assembly GCA_030144865.1 of Tinospora cordifolia. Classification (NCBI taxonomy): domain Eukaryota; kingdom Viridiplantae; phylum Streptophyta; class Magnoliopsida; order Ranunculales; family Menispermaceae; genus Tinospora; species Tinospora cordifolia. Next base: position 20,378 of record JAJIYU010005416.1, read on the forward strand.
GAAACTACGTGACAAAGAAATACCAATGGTACATGTACATTGGCAATTTTATGGTGCCGAACAGGACACCTAGGAGCAAGAGGATGACATGGCGAGCCACTTCTTTGAGATCATGAGAGTCGCTTTTTTTTGTTATCTTAGTAAACATTGAGGATGAAATTGTTCTAAGGAGGGGAGACTGTAACGACTTGTAATTTTGGACATTGAGTCGATGGGTTCGACATGTATTTTTATGTATGAATTAATTAATTAGAAATGAAATATAAGATTTTACAACAATTATATTAATTAATGTATGTATTAGATGAATAATAAAATAAATAATTAATGATGGTAATAATAATAATAATAATAATAATAATAATAATAATAATAATAAATATTTCATGGTGGGAGCTTATTAAATGATATAGAAAATAAATAAATAAATGAAATGGGGCCTGAAATGAATTAATGCGATGAATTAATTCTTGCATACATATACATATATATACATACATACATACAATATACATACACCCTAGGGCGAAGGACAAACTGACTGGCACAGTGTCGAGACAACCTTGCCTGCAAGCCGAGCTTGCCAAGACACTATTAAGCCTCATCTTTCAACACCACACCACACTCTATCAGAGTAATCATAGGGAATGCAGAAGAAATTTAACACAAAGAGCACTAATAAAACTTGATATTTATCAAAATGGGTCATTAAAACATGTGTAGCAACGAGAGTGACTAATCCATTATATGCAAGCTTTCCTCACCCCTATACATAGTTTCTAACCCTCAAAACAAAAAAAAGTGCGAATAAACCAACCAAAGCAAAAGAGAGAACACAACTCTAGGCAATGGCCACTCCCTTGCCCTTATCTACGACTAAAGGACTTGAAAAGTTAGAGTAGTGAGCCTAATTGTCTACGGCGGCTCAATAAGTAATGCAGTCTAATTCATAACTTAAAACAAACATTCCACAATAAAATACATGCCATGAATGCATGAACAATAACATCATGCGAGTGAATGCAACAGTGAATTCAATTTAAATCTATAATGGAAAAATATGTGATAAAGGGTGTTTGGTTAGATAATGGAAAAAAAAGAAAAGAGAATGGCTAAAATCACCCCAAAGTTGGTTATTTACACCCCATAATTTTAATCCAATTTTACCCCTAAGTGAAATGATGAAAAAACCCTTAATCATCACCCCACTTAATCCTATGTGGCAACTAATTATCCAACTCTACCCCACTAAAGACCCCACTCATCCCCACCACCGTCCCCACACCATTTCCATCTTCTCTGGCGAGACTCCAACGAACTACTCCGGTGAGACTCCGACGAGCATTCAAACGTCTTTTCTTCGAGGTATACATTGTAAATCATGTATTTGGATTAAAATGATGCTCAAAATGCTCAAACTGATGTTTAAAATGTGATTTTCGTTGGGTGAGTTAAGGCACCAAGAAAGATTGCGATTTACTTGATTTTTGAATGAAAGGGCACAAGAAATGGATTCTACAAGTGAAATGGGCGTAAATGAGGTATATTTCGCACCCTATTGTGTTCAGAAAAACATTCGAAAGCAAGAGTTCATGAGTGACTATCTCGGCCCGGTGTGGCCAAGACTCACTAAACAAGTCTCGACCACTCAGGGCCGAGACTCACTTGTTTCCTGTTTGGTTGACTAATTAATACTTATTTTGATTATTGTAGAATGAAGAAAAATGCACCTATATAATTGTTGATTATACTGAACAATTCACACCGCCGGGTCTATTTGGGTCAAGAGAAGAAATGATATCATGGGCACAACATCAGGGTAAGATTAATGGCTTTGTTGTAAGCATAAAAAACTCTGACGTCAGTGGAAAGGTTCAACGAGCAAGAGTAAATTTTGCTTGTGAAAGATATGGGTCGTACAAAAAAGGACTCAAAAAGCAACGTGTTTATAGTGAGGAAAAAGTAAAAGGAAGATCAAAGACAGGGACGAAGAAGTGTGGTTGTTCGTTTTTGTTGAATGGAAAGAACCCGAGTGAGGGTATATGGATCTTGACTGTAG